>JAINUG010000180.1:0-55000 GCA_029706075.1 Aldrovandia affinis | reverse complement strand
TCATTTCTTGCCAATATTTGTGTCTGTTAGGAGAACCTTTTGGCTCACTAGCCCCACTTTTTCTACTAGTGGACAAAAACTCTGTAGTGCAACTGTAAGCAGCTAATATATGGCAATATACTGTATGTATATAACCTCAAAATATCATAATTAACTCCTGGAATGTACATGAACATGTCAACTATGTTACCCTGCGTCAACTATGCTACCTTAACTGGGTAACTGACATTTTTCAAATTTCGACACAGCACAAACTCGCCGAGAAGCAGGAAGGGTGTCTCCAGAAAGGGGGGCGAGTTCCGTCTCGGAGGAGGTGATTAATCACTGGCCTCTGGGAATTAGCCTGACCCGGAGGACGGGTGGCGAGTTCCTGACTGTGACTCCCCCTCTGGGTGAGGGCAAATCTAAATAAATAGAGGGTATATTTGGCCACAAATTGGGAGAAAAGTGGGGAAAAATCTGAAACAAGAAAGAAAAAAAGGAAACAAAACAAAATCACCTAACTGGGGTGGTCAAGTAGTGAAAGATACAGGCCAAACACAGAAAGACGTTTACTTTGTTAAAATAGTATTTGTCAAGTGCTGGGTTGTTGGTGGGGACCAACTGAACCTTAATTTCCCTTTCAGGAATTGGACCACAGTTCTGCGATTCCCCATAGCAAAACATTTTTTTATTGAATTGTTATGATCAAATATGAATTGAAAGGCATTCAAACATCGTATTGTAATCTAGATTTATATAAAAATGAAAAAAAGAAATCAGCCCTACGAAAGTTTCCAGTAATAAACGAATGGGAGAGAGACAAAAAGAGAGAGACGAAAACACGTAGCACGTAACAAGAACATTGATAAATTCCAGAATAAGGACAATTATCTTGAAAGACCCACTCGTTCATTGGTCTTATTTGCTTGTAGGCTGAGCAGCAGAAGATTGTGTATCCAGTGAATGATCAGATCTGACTGTTTCCTGAACACTTTAACACTGAAACAGATGTATTCTTCTTGGAGATTCTGTGAGCTATTTAAATTATAGTGTAGCTTACTGTAAAAAGAAGTACATCAAATGAAATAAAAGTTGTTAAATGTTACCTTTCAATTTATTTGTCCCTCTTTTGGAGCCTCACATAGTATATAATTGAAGTGTGACTGAAACCATTCTAATTTAAAAATAAAAACATCCCGTCCCCCTTGTTTAACAAAATAATCAATCTTTTAATGATCACTTACAGGTTGCTTTGTTTGGATTGTTCAATTTGCTTCTTGTGTGGGTAAATATTTCAGTTACCATATCACTTTTCTGGCAAACGCATATCATACATTTACGCCATTTGCAAAAGAAAGAAAAAAGGCATCATTGCGATGTCTGATGTTAAATGAGAAATGGAAAGCAAAGCTGTCAGGCCATTACATTCCCCCTTTTCACAGGCAGTTCCTGTGTTGGTACTTTGACAATCTCTCCATATATCTGCTGCACACAAATATAACACACCTATTCCTTGTTGTCTTTGTTCTTTCAATGGCTTACCCTGTTGCCCTGTCAAATCTCAAAGCAAGGCGTTTTACATTTCTGGCCAAATACTTTTCAGGCAACTCTTGGCAGCCTTGCAACAAATGCTTCTGCTCGACCAGATTCTTAGCACATGACCTTTTCTTTTGTAATGCTGGCCTAGTCTCTGTGCCACGATCCCAAACCATGGAAATAATGTGGGCCCAAAAACGTTGCTAGTGATCTTCCCCACAGGGTTATAGTTGTAAGGGGTCCACTTTTGGCTGGGTGTGTTGTTCTGTCACGTACAGGCATTGTTAAATGCCAGTATGAGTTTTTATTGCTTTTAGGGCTTCCTCAATAGTCGTTTTTCAGCTTTCTACAGACTCTCAGCCACAACAAGGCTTCTACTCACATCAAGCGAAAAGCAGGCCTCCTCTCCATTATATCAACACAGCAGCATTGTTTAATTAAACTGCAAATGCTTCCAGGGGAACCATCGTCGCCATTTGCCATTCGGTTCCAATGAGGAGGTTATCAAAGAGTGAAGGGGAAATTCTGTGGCCTCTGTCACTGCTGATTGCATTTTTGGAGGCGTCAGGGAGGGGTTTTAATGAAAGGGGGGGGGGGGCAGAGAGAGCAAGGCGGAGGATGGCGCAGCCCGCTGATAAATCAGACTCGCTGGCAGACCTAGCTCAGGCAGCCAGGCGGCATGTCAGTGCCACGGTTCAGGGCCCACTTTTGGCATGCCACTCACAAATCACAGCCCACGCCCAAGTCTGACCTCGCCGGTCCCGGGGCGGCCTCTACTGCCCTTCTCAATGTTTGCCCATGTCCCACTCCAAAATTATTTCTCCCGAAATGATCACTGTTTCTTTGGTCCCACGTGACATTGTGCCCAAATATCTGCGTAAGTAGACAGTACAGTGCACCTACAGTGCACATGCACATAGTTATATAATATTTAACAACTGTATTTCAACATTGAACGTATGTTGAACATTTGACTGTTGAACATTGAACGTAGGTTCATACATGATTGTGGGGGCAAAGCCACATTAATTAGCTAGCTAGCGCTTTCCGTTGTAACTGTGGTGTTACAAACAGGTTTTACAGCTGTAATGTAACATATGCATACGTGCATTGTAATTACACTGCATATTCTGCTGTAGTTACAGTGTAATTATACAGATATTAGAGCTATTCAATGAAAAGTGGGAACTCACGCTACAAATTTGATTTAAAAAATATCAGAAATGGGATGTGCTGTATATGCCTCAGCACTGTTATGTGCCATATATTTGAATTCCTTTCATTTTTATCATTATTTTATTTCCCTTGTTGTCCCATGAGGCAGTGAATTGAATGTAGGTTACAGGTTCCAGCAGGACCTGGCTGTTATAGCACTGTGTTGAGGTACTTAACTTGCGTATAATGTGAAGAAATGATTAATGCATAATATGCAAAATGTCAACTATGTTCACCAATCACCTCTTTAGTCCTCGAGGTATAATGCACGCCTGTACCAAAAGTACATGTAAATTTGTGAAAAGGGAGAGACGTATACTTTGCTACATGGAGGTCAGGGAAATTAACCAAGCCTTTAATGAAAAATGATATGTCCTAATAAAATACAGCTTGAAAGTCCCAACAATTAAACAATTATACAGTCGAGGGAGAATCATGCGCCCGCAAAAACAAATCACTTCCGCTCCAACTGAGTATTCAGCCTTATTGCCCCTGATAAAAGTGGATCGGTGACACTGGTGCTCATTACAGTCGGAGCACATTCAACACCGCAAGGTCCCGCCACCCTTCCCCCCCCTTTCACGGTCCCTCGCCCTCAGTTCAAATTGCACAGAAATATGGAGTTTAAAATATTTCCCAATTTATATAAGTGTAATTGACGAAATAATAAGATAAATTCAGAAATACCATGAAAATAAAAGGTCCAGACGTTAGGGAAGGGAGAAAACATTTCAGTTATTCTTTCCAGCTGCGTCACCCCAGGTCCTGGGATGAATGCCAGTGCAGTCTACCACATCCCTCAAGTGTGCAGCTAGGCTAACCTAAAAGAGCAGGAACCAGGCCATATGGCCTCCCGGTGAAGTCCCTATTCATTTCTGATGATCGCTGCCCCTCCGCCCCAGATTTAGTTATGCCTCGTCAACTTTTCTGATTATAAGGAAGAGAATTTGCTAGCAGATGTCATTTATCGGGCATTGACAGCCACACGATACTGTATGTGGGAAGCACAGACTTCCTGATTCGCAGAGGACCTTTGTCTGAACGTCCATTTTGAGGAACATTACTAACCCATGGGGGGGGGCGGGCGGTGATATTTGCTCTAAATGATTCTGCATTGATTACTAACCTTTAAAATGACCAACAACTTGTAAGAAATGAACTCAAAGGTCTCTATATCTACAACACAATTAACTGAAAGCCTGCATGTTGCTTACGCTGAATGCCACGCGCTGCATTGATGTCCGTAGTTAACAGCGACCTGCGTTTCCCAGGGGAGGCCACACTAATAGGTGAATAGGGCATCCTCTGACCCTGTTTAACTGACTGTTTGAGATGTTCCAGTGACCACTGCCCCTCCTCCTCCTCAGCCAACAGACCCTCCCCCTTGTCCCCCGCTCCCTCCCTCCTCCTCCGCCTCCTCTGGAAGAGGGAAGCCAGGCCCTGGCACGCGTCTCGCGGCCCTTTTGTCTGAGTCACAGCTGCCGTTCCCCAGAGACACAGCAGAGGTTAATGATAGCACAGCCTGCTCCAATGAATAAATCACTCCCCCATCAGGAGTCGGTATAAATCTTTGCTCAAACGGCGATTTGCTGGAGCTAGCGCCACCAGTTGCTAATGATTGCATTTTGTGATTGCCCAAGGGGGCGAGGATTGGACACAGATGAGTTCCCTCCCTCTCTCTCTCTCTCTTTCTCTCTCTCTCTCTTTCTCTTGCTCTCCTTCTGGTTCTCTCTCTCTCTCTCTCTCGGTCTCTCTCTCTCTTGCTCACTCCCCTGCCTCTCTCATCCCCCTCTCTTTTTTCCACTGGCTACTCTAATTCACTGCTTGTTTTATCAGGGGATGTTAGCAGGCTGACAAGCATTTTTTTGGTGGGGGGGGGGTATGGATGGTAGATGGACATCTGTAGTGACAGAGGTAATGGTTTCTCATTTGGCCAGAGCTGATTGTAAGAGACATACAGCAGAGAACAAGAGGGAGAGTACACACAGACTGTCATGTACACAGGCCCTGGAGGGGGTTTTCTCTACTTGTCAGCAGGCCGACTGCAGAGGTGTGGGTTCTTAACACAACCTATGTACCCATGTCAAAATGTTCTTTTTATTTGCTAAACGGTGTCGCTTATTATTTACTCAAGGACGTACGTCAAGTCTTCATTTCCGGCCAGGTTGCAAACAATATATCAACAACTGTATGTTTGCACCTGTGGGTAGGATAGCTAATGGCTTCCTGTGACTGTGGCCCCACGGTAATTGTATTAAATATAAAGTCAAAATAAAGCCTTGGACTGAATTCAATCAATTCAATTAATTCAATGAGTCATTAACTTTGTCTTAAAATTCACGTAAAGCACAAGTGTTACTTTGTTCCTCACAAACACAGTTTGCAAGTACGGTGAATCGGTGAAGGAGAAATATTGACTGAATCTCGACGTTAACGTTAGGACTGAAAAAGTGCCAACGTGCCAAAATGTGTCTCTGTCACCTCTCCATTGACCTTCAGATGTTGTTAAACAGGATTAACCTTCTTCAAGTAAACACTCAATTAGGCTTGCTTCCATAAGCATGTGCAATTAATTCATGTTTAAATGAATGTGTGCATATGTACACAATGTTTTATGAATATAAATTATGTCTTAATTGATATTAAGTACACTGTTGCCAAATATTTGGTAAGACTGCAAAGATATGCTGTGAAACATACATAACATACTCCCTAACAACATTCATAAATATTCGTATCATTAATAGCCACTTTTTTCAACTCGCATAACTTTTCATAGAGAACATTCATATGCCAAAATGGCCATGACAGGAGAAGGGGACTGTATTTATACCAGGGCCTTCAGGACCACTAAAAGAAAGCCCTGTCATTCTGAAAAATATTCTGGGCTGAATACAGGAAGGCAGAGAGGGCTCATTGATAAACACAGGACACAGGATGCAGGCGATTGCTCCCCAGCCTTGGTCTTAATCATTATTTCATTCTCCTGCTGATTTGCATCTGTAATCAATGGGATAACTCAATTGCAGGAATACTTGGGACAGTGACCAGGGCAGTGCCCATTGAAAGAGATCAGGGAGAGCAACAGGTCAGGATCGGGTATTGCCAGGCGCCACTCAGGTGAAATTTGCAATGTCTGTTTGAAGATTTAAAAAGAATACCACCAGGGGACCAATGGAGGGCGAGCTAATATCCATGTCCATCTAATGCATTATATCTAACCTACATCGGGTGTCTGCACCAACCTGCCCAACGTTATCTCGCCTGGGAAAAACGTACACATCATGCTAGACCAGTAGCACGCCTTTTTCTTTCCAAAAATTAATGCGATAATCAGTCCGTACCTGTAAAGACTGAGAGCGACACTGTGCCTTCTTGCCCTGTAAGAACATTACTACTTTGTTACTTATTTCCTGACAGATATGCTTATTCAGGGTGGTTTATAATATCACAAAAAATGAATGCTGAATCTGAAACCCTACATTTATGATTTTGTTTTTAGAGAAATCGGACACCTCAAAAGTTGACAGTGGTGGGTGAACAACCTATGGTTCTGTGGTTCTGTGTGGCTCAGTAGGTAGAGCATGGCGTTGGCAACGTTTCGGTTGTGGGTTCAACTCCCTCTGGGACCACATATACTGAAAAATGTATGCATTCATTACTGTAAGTCGCTCTGTATAAAAGCTTTGGTCTGCTAAATGGCATATATTATATTATATTATATTATATTAACATATCAATGCAATGTGCAATATGCACTTCTGCTTTAGAAACAGTGGGACTGAAACAGCAGTGGCAAGAAGTCCCTCGTTGCTCCAAATAAATGGATTGGAGCTACATCTGCCAGCATGTGACTGGTTAATGAAGCGCGGGGTGAACGGATGAGTAAATTAATTGAATGTGTGTTTTGGGCCTGATTAACTCACGGCGAACCTGCAGGACAATTTTAGCAGCAGCACGGTCATGCCCACTGTGTTGTGAGAAAAATGGTGTGTTTACCAGGGGACATGTCACTGCACAAGACGGGATTTACATCAAAAAACAAGGGAGAAAATATATTTTTTTAAATAGATTTGTGGGGGGAAGGGCCGGGGGGGGACGTCTCTAAGGATCTAGCATTTCAAGGTGAAAACGAAGTCAAAACACAATAACCGTCCATAGAGCCGGTCTTGACTATAGCGAGCAGGGTATGCAACAGCAAACAAAGTGAATAAATAAAGTCATTACTGCAGCTTAGAACCGAGGCACGTGCTTTTCTCTTTCATCCAGCCATGGCAAAGAGAAGGGGAGAGAGAGAGTAGAGGAAAATAACAAAAAAGGAGGAGAAAGAAACGCACAGAGGCCTTTCTTTTCTTTAAAATGCTGCAATAGGTCTTTTCCCACAGTCAGGTTTGATAGTTCAAAGCTGGCAGTTCAATAAATAGCTGGAACCGGCACATCTCTGTTCTTGCGAAAAGAAATCAATGTTAATCCTATTACCGGCAGTTATCACCTCGCCCAGAAACGGTGGCAAGTGAAAAAAAAAAAAAAAAAACCCAGAGATGTCAGAGCAGGAAGGGGAGAGCGAGAGAGAGAGAGAGGGAGAGAGAGAGTCACCCTTCATTCACTTTCAAACGCTGTTTTGATAATCTACTTCTGTAGAGGAAGCAGGAGGAGGGTGGGGTGTGGGAGGAGGGGGGCTGATATTGGGGAAAGGCAGGGGGGTGGTGGTGGCCAGCATGTGGGGGGCTACTGATGTATTCAAACATAATACTTGGATCAGACCCTGCTGCTGTAAGCAAGATGTTTGAGGTACAAAACATCATTTTCTGAATGTTCACAGCGCTTAGCAATCCTCTCTCCTGGAGCGCCCTAACACACGGCCCGTCTCTCTCTCCTTTCTCTCTCTCTATGGTCCAGGGTCAAATATCAAATGTGATGTCGGGGCAGAGGGAGACCCAGGGGCGTAACAAGGGAGGGAGCGGGAGAGGGAGAGAGACGCGTTACGCCGCACTTGCTCCTGAAGTCTCAATGGATGGTTTCTCTTTTGTCGGTGGTCAGAAATGTCTTTGTAAACATTGTAGGAGATGGCAGATTGTCTGGAATTAACTCAGATAAACTCCTCTTTTCTGTTGCAGAAAAGCAATTTTTAGCACCGCGCGATGTGTGCTGGCTTGATGCACCCAGGTCTGAAAGAATAATATTTGCAGTGCAACTTTGGATGCAATTTTGTAGGCCTTATACGGATTACTACTACTTAGCATGATTGCTTTTTTTATTCCCTGTTTCATTTAAGACATTTTTTAGCTGAGGGAAGCTCTTTGAATTCTGGTGGAAAGGACATTTTGGCAAGTTGTTTATACATGTGGTTTGTTGCATTCCTAATAAGTAGAGTAACATTACATTATCCTTCTTTTGACTGAATCTTGCATCGGCTGATGAATTACTAGGTGTTGAAGTGTATAGCAAAGTAAGTCGTGGCACATCAAATATTAAATAATTACTTTTGTTTGCTCGCCCACGGATGCTATGGAAAGCAGGAATGATTTCTATGACTACAGTTCTTGAGACGTTTGTATGAAACGCTTCAGATTTCTGCTTTGTTACACTACGAACTGCTGAAATGTATAGCAATTTAACATTTCCTTTACATTTACAAATTGTTTATGCTGTTTTGTATCATGTTACGTCTGAACAACGGATATCAGTAGGAGGAAAGGGAGCATCTTGTGTAGGACTGTGCTGTGCATTTCATGTGTGTAAATGTTTACCAAGCAGAGAGTTTCCGGGACTGCTCTTCTCACATTAGCACTACACAGAGCCTAGAACAGGGCTAATCAGCATCAACAGGAATCGGCGGGAAAAGCCCCTTCTCTGTGGCGGATTAACTTTTCGGGCTGCCACTGTTGGCGTTAGCGCTGGAAAATAATTACATCTGAAATCGCGCTCCCTCAAAGCCAATGCAGCAATCCACCAAGATGCAACCTTTTAGCGCAATTTCGACTGTCACTCACGAAAGAAAAGAGGAAAAAATTAAGCACAATGGAGATAAACAACTTCCACAAAGACACAGGCCTTTAGGTCTGTGATGGATTTGAGATATTATTTTTTTCCTTTCATTTATGCAAATGCTCATTTCTGACACAAGTTTTCACCTTGACTCGACTGTATATATATATATATATATATATATACATTTCCTTGTTCTGAGGTGCTGGGTGACCCCATTCCAACCCGGTCCATTTGATATTCCTGGAATAAATTAGAGGCCAGCAGAAAAGCTTTAAAATGTAAAATAGCAGTGACATGCTAAATAATGAGGCAGTCTGGAATTATGTAGCCCTGGCACAGAGGCTCAGGGGTATTCCTAGGCCTGGCTGCTGCCTGTGTTTCTGCAGCGCCTGGTGTTTTTGAGGTACCGGGGGCTGAGAATGAAGGGGGTGGTGGTGGTGAATATGGAAATAGCATTAATATACCGACGCCAAAAGGTAAATTACAGTGTGTCACCCCTGCTGGCCCCAGCTCGATGTGTTTAGGTAGATGAACAAAGTAAGAATGAAATTATTTATCAGGGAAATTGCTCCGATTATTGCTCCCTGGTGTGCGTCTGTGCTTATTTTGTTATCTGTAATATTCTTTTTCATACGTGCATTTTCTCCTCGCCCAAGTACCCATCAAGGTGAAAGGAATAGCACAGGGGCTCTTTTAGAGGCAGGGCATTATTTTTTCTTTGCCATGTTATTCCAACCCGTTATAAACAGAAATTGATTTTCGGCACAGCCCCGGACCTGCATCACTAACCATTAAATGCTCGCGTTTATAGTTTTCAACAAACATGCCATTAAACCTAGTTTATAGCACCAGGCCGTTTTGTCCGGAGAGATGTTCAGTTTATCATGAGCAGTATGTGTCCTTCAAAGTTGCGCTGTGTTTTGCCTGCTAAGTTCACTGACACCATCAGTTTGGCAGTAGGGCGGCACTAATAGTGGACATTTTCAAAAGAAATAGAACCTTGGCCGCCTTTAAATACTGCACTTCCAGAACTACTGTTTCTGCAACTCTGTCCCTGTCTCTTAATTTAAAGGTTACCATGTTTCTTTCCTTTTCGAAATAACAGCGACGACAAGGTCCAATTTCTTTATAGCTGGTGCTCGCAAAAAAAAAAAAGTGTCAACCACAAAGCACTGCTTCTCGGTGCACAAGATTCTGATTATCACCCCTGTTTTATTTTTCAGTTTTTAATCTTCGCAATAAATCTCTTTTACGCTGTATCTCTTTTCTGACAGGGACAGGTGGACTATAATGGGTGATATACTTTATGTACACTGTGTTGCTGGATTACATTTTTAATGGCACTGTTGGTAGCTGTTCTGCTCATAAAAAAAGTATAGTGATAATCTGAAAAAGGGAATTGCAGATGAATTTCTTTGCTGGCTTGCAGGCACGCCATCAAACTCTTTGATGCCTGCAGTTTTATTGGACTTTGCTTTTTTTCCAGGGCACAGAAACTAACAACCCCGGACCCAGACATCCGAGGAGGCACAATGCAAAACACAAAACCGCTATATCACGTAACATCAAATAAAACTCAGCCAGTACAGTAAAATATCAATATTCTAAAGGTATTTGGCTGCTACAAATCCCAGGATTTGAGTTTTGAGAACAGCGTGAATTGTGACTGCTGATTGCCAGCTCTGATTGCTAGGTGACATCGTTCCCAATGTTTGAGGCTAAATAACTCTGACCGCAGGACCATAAACTGTGCCTTGTGCATGGCACCGCTGATTGAGAGGTGATGGGTGTGTGTGTGTGTGTGTATGTGTGTGTGTGTGTGCGTGTGTGTGTGTGGGGGAGGTGGCAGACTCCTCGTAAACAACTCTGTCATTTTAAGTAAGCATCGCCTTGCTTACCATGCACCTTTTCTTTGCAAGCTGCACCTAATTTAGCAGGTTTTAAATCTTTTCGCCTGTGTTGTAGCGAGAAATGCCTGGTTGCAAATGTCCTTTATTGAGTGCTGACTCTGTAGTATTACAAGCTTGCAGATATGCCGGGTGTAATATGTCCCCAGATTTATCTTGTAATGGTAAAGTGTATTAATTTTGCTAGACTGGTAGTGCGCGCGAAGGGGCAGAGCTGACACTCTTTGGGATTGGAGCTGCCAGCCAGATTCTCAAAACACATTTTTCAGAGATGATAGGGAGATGTAAAAAAAAACTGCTTGGCCTTTCCTAAATATCATAAGAATAAGTAAAATAAGTAAGTACTGATTTATAGAAATCCTCCATGATTCTGTAGGATTTACCCCCCCCCCCACCAAAAAAAGACCGTAGCTTGATGAAAACTGACAAAAATGATGAAAAATCTTTCATTTGACTTTATTTGACTATACTTTGGTTGAATCAATGGGTTTTATGGGGAAGTACTCAAAAATTGTTGCATTTTTCACCATTCTGTATTTATTTTGAATGAAAAAGCTTAATGCTGATCCTTTAAGGTGTTATACTATCATCCTATACTCTTTTGGAAGACATTTATTTAATTCCACATGGAAACAAATTTCACTACATTATACAAAAGAATGGAAGACCTTTAACATTTTCATTCGATTCACATTTGTAGGTAATATATGTCTAGAAAAAAATACAGCAGTTAGATTTCACTACATACAGTTTCTGTTTATTCCCTCAAATGGCCATGAAACAAAATTAGAGCAATGATAAGCTTAAGAAATTATTGTAGGTCTAAGAAATCTAATTGTAAGCAACACCTTAGAAAGAATGACCCTTGCTTGCTTCTAAACAATCATTAAATGTGGTGAATATTTCCAACACACAAAAATGTTTTTAATCTCCAGCCAAAGAAAATCTCTATTGTATTTGCAGTTAATTGCATTGCCTGTCCTTCACTTATACAAATATTGTCGACTGTGACACAATGGATCTGTTATGAAAAGTCACTCAAAGAAAAAAACTAGCATATTCAAGAGATGACTGTATCATGTTTTACTTAAAAAATATATTTCAGATTTTATCCCGTCTTTCTCCCAATTCGGTGGCCAGTTATACCCTTGTCTATGTCATCTATTCCTTTCCCTCGTCCTCTGCAACTTTGGGACCGGCAGTGACAAAGGTGAACTGAACCGCCTCCTCCGAGACGAAGCTGACAAGCCATCGACTGTCACTCCGATACACACAGAGCCACCTCACATAGCCAACAAATGCCGGTTTCCTTTCCCCCTCCCCCTGGGGGTGGACAGCCAATCGTAGGACTCGTGCCCCAGGCTGCAGTGGGACACCTGCACTTAGGAGAAGTGCCTTTACCAGTCCTGCCACCCAAGTCCCCCTTTTGTACTCTTTGTTTATACAGTTTTGCAGATAGTCTAGTAGTGTTTTAATACATATTAAAGCTATTAACGCAATAATACTGCCAAAAGAAGATTTTCCCAGGTTTTATATCATATTTATACAATAGCAGATGAAACTGACACTCTAAAAGGTAAACAAATGAGGTCAATGTTATTTTGCTTCAGTTGATTAAAATGTAAGTACCTTCTGTTCAGATGGTTTCTCAGATTGGCATCAAGAAGGGCATTGGCATTTTAATAGACCTATAAAAATATGTGTTTACATTTTGAAGATCCACTCCCATTCCAAAAACATGCACGTGCTCTGCTACAGCTAGGGTTTAGCTGTTACTAGCTAGCGGTTAAAACTTTGATCTATCAAAGCAAAGATGAGTATCAAAAACACAAAATGTGCAGTTTCCAGTCACAAGACATAAGCTCTAATTGACCATTCAGTCATCTATCGTTATGGCTATAACTTACTACATGCATTCAACTACGAGGGCTAGACACAAGCACAACTGTATATTTGCTTGTCGCAACAGACATCTTATGCGCTATAAATCGTTGTGCCAAAAACTTAATTCTTTCAATATCAACCCAACAAATTGCCATGTTAGCAACATGAAGAGTTTTATCTTCTTTATTTTCTTATATGTTGCAAACAATAACTTTGTGCAGCATTTACTAATGTTAGCTAGCAATTAAATCACAGCCTGATAGATAGATAGATAGATAGATAGATAGATTATTTATTGTCCTTTTCAGGAAATTTGTTGCCACAGTCTGTACAAAAAAAGCCTCACATAAATTACATAAATACACTTGCGTGCTAAGAGTATATATTGAAACATTAGCCTCACCATATGTCCTGTGCAGTGTGAGGATTTAAAATGGATTGATCCCCCTCTTTAAACTCCAGATTGGACTCCAGTTCATACATATAGGGCTGTATGCCACCTTGCGCCATTGTTAGCTAGCTGCACCAGTAGAGCTGCATGTGTGTCTGTTTGGGTTGATGGCGGGCATGGGAGTTGGGCGACTGTCTGTCAATCAGGGCTAGACATCAATATTCAAGAATACCATCACCTCGCCCAGCCACTTTTTCCCAGGGAAACATGTGGTTAAACATAGCTGTCTTTTTACATTTTTATTGAAAACTTTTAATACAAAAAACAACACACAGCTGCTTTGTTGTTACCCAAAGATAATTTTTCAAGTGAAATTAACAGATTTTAAAGTGTCTGCACTATTGCTTTAATACTGTATAAGATAATTATCATCATTATTAAAATGCAATACAATAACTTAATCACATATACTATTCTATATATAGTAACTGTCATCTGTTAATGACAGGGGCCACTCAATAAGATGAGTTTAGCAAGTACAGACAATTAGGCCCTGTTGTCCTTGACTTTGAGTCATTTGTAGAAGCAAGCTTGAAGTTTTTCCATTTTTTGCACAACATTTTTCTTCATTTCAGCTACCAGCGAAGACTTATTATTGCGTAAGAAATGGGGAAAAGTGAATTCAAGACCAATCTAATTGCAATCACACTGAATAGATGGCTTAATGTTGTTCATTGCTCTTTAATACAGAAGCAAAGCTGTCTCCCGTTCAAGAAGGACAAGGCTCTCAGTGGGTCCAGGTGATTTGTTTAAAAAAGGAAGTAAACAAAAGGGCAAACTTCCTGCCGCAACGCGCTCTCGATAACGTGAGCGTGCGCTGCGGCGCTCTGCTTTCGCCCCCTGCGAGTGCTCCAGTCTCACACGGTACTTAAGTGTGATTAATAAGGTATAAAGAAAGAGTGCCGAGATAAACCAGGAGCAGCCAACCAGTCACTGGTTTTTCCCTCCAGTGGCTGAGCCGTGGCAGTGAGCGAGCAGGAGAGCCGGATTTTTATCAAGCCACGGGTGCGGGCCACCGGAGGCTCTTATGATGGAGGGAAATTACTGAGTGCAAATGGTTACAATGGACTCCACCGCCCCCTCTCCCACCCCACCCCTCTCCTCACCGCCTCCCAGCCCCCTGTCCCTATGTTTATCAGGTTTGGGGCACTGTATTTTGATGTCAATAAGCAATTTTTCTTGCCTGGTCTCCTGTCTGACCCCTTTAATCCATCAATATATTATTAGAGATAAAGTTTTGTGGACGCCTGCTGCAGTCACAAGATAAATGGCATCTCTGAAGTCACGCATTAAAGGCTAGATTAAGGCCTTGTGACTGTGTCTTCAGTGCTCGCCCGCGTGCCGCTGTCCGACCTATCACACCAAATGACAAGAAAGAAAAATAATGAACTGAGGCAGAAAAAGCAAAGAGATATTTCTTATACAGAAGCCGCATCTGTCTTCAGCCGGGATTAGGCAGCATTAGGATCGCTCGGGAGACGGAGGACACCAGGCAGGAAGTGTGAATACTTGTGCCGGGGCCAAAAATATTTTCCCTCTGTCTGTGCTTTAAATGAAAATAGGGACAATATTTGGGTCTGGATTCACAAATACACCCTCACAAATACCCATTGTAGTTAATTGGTTTAAACAGGTATAACGCACTCCTTGAAAACTGGTAGTTACATTCAAAAGATTGTGGTAAAGGTTCAGGGGACTCTTATTGATGTGAATTAACTTTGGTTCAATGGACATTGAAGTCATTATAACCTGGAGAGAAACAACAGCTGTAAATTAAAATTGAAAATACCATGATATGACCAAGGTTCTTCCATTCTGTCTTTATTTAAAAAAAATACTTAAGCAGTTATTTTCACTGCTCCTACACAGATAAAAAGAATGAAATGGAAAAAGAAATAAAAAGAATGAATACAATAAAATAATGAAACTGATGATGTCAGGTGCTCATTAAGCCTTTGCAAAATGATATGCTCTTTCTTTAAGGCTGCCATGGGCAAGGGTGTGACTGACCTTCGCTATAATACAGGAGCTAATAAAGTGGACTCAAGATCACGGCTTTGCAGTGTTAACACTGCAACTAGAACCTTAAATCTCAAACTAATAGCCTGGATTACTAAAATGAAATGACAGTATTACAGCAAGGGCTCCTGACAGGCAGGGCGATATTAAAATGAATATCTGGTAGGTCTTAGTGTTAAGTGCCACCGAGTTCCTGAGGCTGCATGTGCCTCTCTACTTTAGCCTAAGTGCCAAATTGTGAAGGCCATGCTAAAATAGTCTGGAGAGGATCGCATTTTTCAAATATGTTTTTGAAAAATATGCTCCAATACTGCTATCCTTTTCCCGGTAGAAAGGTGAGTGAAGGTAAGAGTATTATGGCCAAATATGAGAAGACTCTGTGAAACATGATTTAATCCTTTTTCTGTTTTGTTTTGAATCAGTGAAACACTTCCTGTGTGGGAACTTAAAACATCGAGTCACAAGGGCAGAAACAAAAACGCCATGGCGAGGTATGGACTAGCTTGTCTTAAATCATTATTATTATCATTATTCTTAAATTGATACATTCCTGTAAAGTACATCCTGTTTTTTATTTCGAGTTTGTTCGTTTGTTAGCTAGCTAGCTAATTATTCTCACTCCGTGAAGTAGCTAGCTAGCTTAGCTTGCTTGATTCACTCACTCACTGACTGATGTGCAATAGAGCTGACTAACAACAGTATGGTCAACCTCTCTCCAGCTCTGAACTGTCACAGAAATGTGCTTTATCAAAACACTAGAGGTACCCAATGGGCTTGCTAATTGGAACATCGCATTAGCTAGCTAGGTATGACAGTTAGCTCCGCAGTCTGTGTTGGTGAGACGATTGGGATCTGCCTCGCATGAAGCGGCAACATGAATATCTGAACCCGAATCAACGTTTGAGTCAGACTCCGAGAAACGCTGCTCAAACATGTAAGGCATACACTTCCCTGGTGTTGGTGCCCATACTGGGTCACCATACTACTATTGAGGATGTGCATTGCTCGATTTAATTATCTATGGTAATGTTTAAAATTGTGTCAGGTGCCCTCTAATATCCTGCCCCCAAGAGGGGCTTAGCAACCATTTAAAATGAAGAATCTGCCTGTACATTACTAAGTGCCCCTCGAGACTGGAGGGTCTCTTACAGGAAACTCAGGCATAAAAATAAAAGCGCATTTTGATCGATACCACTGAAAACACACTTGAGGTGAGCGGCTCAATGAAGGCTGCAGATACATAATAACAGGAGCGGTTTGATTAATGACTTATACTGATACCATGGTGACACTGACACTATGGTGACTGTTGGTATCATAGTGATGGTGATGATGATGCTATGCATTTCATTTAAAATATTCCTTTTGAACTAATAACAGTCTATGGGTTTATAATACAAAGTTTAACAGTTCCTACTGATTTGGGATAACTTTGTTTCACTAATGAAATAAAGGAAGTAACAATCAGATAGTGTAGCTGATCTAACGCACCGTATTTTGGCTGGTCAAATATGGTGTGCACTACGGTTCGAAACCCATCTCTACCAGACCGGCCCTGGTCATTAGCCTTGATTGGGGGCGGCATTTGGCTGTCCACCCCAGGGGGAGGGTGAGCCGGCTCGAGATCGCTGTGAAGCACATAAGGGAGTCTCCAGAACACGGGTGGCCTTTAGCTTGCCTCGTAGAGACGAGCGGCGGACTCGTGTGGGGAGGGTAAATCAAAATAAATAGAGGGTGTAATTGGCTAATAAGTTTGGAGAAAAACAGGAAAAAATCTAAAAAAATAAAATTAATAAATAAATAAATAAATCCAGCTGATTACAATTTATAGCACATCATCTGGATACTGTAACAAGTCTGTAATCAATTTATTACATTTTCAGTAGTTTGTAGATGTTCTTTGTGGTTCTGTTTGACTCAGTAGGTAGAGCGTGGCGTTGGCAATGCTCAGGTTGTGGGTTCAATTCCCAGTGGGACCACATACACTGAAAAATGTATGCATTCACTACTGTAAGTCACTTTGGATAAAAGCGTCTGCTAAATGGCATATATATATATATCTATAATTAATCAGAGAGACAGTTTTTTGGGAGAGGCAGAGTCTTCCCATGCAAAGACTCCCCAAAAATATAATTGTGATAACCTTTGCGTGGTCACCTGCTCACCCAAGCCCATTGCAAGCCACCTCTTCCTCTGTGTGACGCGTCTGTGCCCATCCGCTAAAGTCACACCGGCGAGGAGGGGACGAATCAGGATGTGCATTAATCACGGCGGCCCTACAGAAAGATGAATGGAAATGCACGGCTCTACAAGAATGATAAAGTGCTAACAATTTAACGGCAGACAAGGCGAGTAAGGAAAATTACTCTCTGCTCTTCATGCGTGATTACTGTGCTTATTAATTTTTCACCCTGCGCCACGGCACTGAGAGGTGTGATCAAAATTCATTACCAGGCAACCCGGCGCGATTGAAAAAAAAGCAAGCGACTCAGAGCCCAGAGGCGCCGCCGCTGCCGCGCACGCTCCTCCAGCATTTCCTCTGTGGTCAGTCAGAGGCCAGCGGGTCCGATCAATGCCTTTCAGCGCGTCTCCTGTCTCATGTCCTCCGCGCGCTCACCCGGTGCATGTTAAATGGATTCCGCTCTCCGTCTCTCTCTATTGGCCTTCTCGCTACAGCAGATCTACAGGGCTGTACGACAGCGACTCCGGCGCAGAGGTCTGGGGTGAGCCAGTTAAATAACGACCAATTACTTTCATTCGCGTAAGAATGTAACGCACAACCTTCTCCATATATTGCGACTGTAACGCTGCGTCTGATGCTGTGGTGATGTGTGTGAAGATCAGTGTTGGAGCGACACAAGTGCATAATAGATTACATTTACACCAATGTCCTGTTTTCCAATGAGTGTGTGTGTGTAGTATTTGGGGGAACAATGCAAAACTTGACAAGGGGGATGGTGATAAGATTCATTAAGTATTCACACACAGGCATTGTAGTAACAGTGTCATATATAAATCCATCATAGCAAAAAAAAAGGGAGAAAACTACATTTATTAAAAAAGCATACTTATTATTTATATTAACAATAAGATAAAAAAGTACACTTGCAAACATATTTCAAATAAAAGACATTGACGGGATGCAATAATTAGTAATCAAATAATCGAATGCCTCAAATGTGACATGGGCTGACTGATTGCCCTTCCTCCAGAGATCACTCACTCAATCGTGTCAATGTAGCCGTGCAGTAAAGATACTTAAACAAGGTGTACATATACAGACAGAGTAATCGGATAACACGACAATGCAATTACACCTGTGTCATAACCTTCAAACGAAACTCTATTTAAATTAAAACTACATTTAAAACAGTTCTGAACACTTCTGTGAAATACGCATTGGTCGTTATGAACTGTATATCACTGACTATGACTACAGTACTTTCAGATGCACTATTCATGAATAGTTCCTTAATTACTACTACCAATATCACTATTAATAATAATAATAATAATAATAATGTAATGGACAAATGACGGAAAGCTTTCAATTGTTGTCTGTCTCTGTTATTACTCTCAAATGTTGTTATAAACATTTTGAATAATTAAAATGTGTTTCAGGTGTTTGAACAGGTCAGGTGATACACTAATATACAGCCCTCACTTCATGAAGAACTGCTTGTGCCTGAGGCAGTCATTTTATACTGTTCTAAGGGTGAAATGGATCGACAAACAGGGGTAATGCCATCAAACAAACACAATAAATTAAAGATGCGTGATGTAACGGCTCAATTCAGGGGGAAAGCATCCTGATTGGCCGGTGCTCAGTCGCACACACCTTCAGCTCGTTACAGGGGAAGAACCCGCCCCTTGTGCTTTGTAACGCATGGATGTGGGCCAATAAAAGAACAAAATTGATACTTTTGTTTGGTCTGCACTAACACTTGTGCTTGCTCTTGCCAACTGCATTTGCATCCTCAAAATAGGGCCGAGAGTGCAGTTTAAACCCACGGTCTCTTGCTGTGTGCATCTAATCTTCTGTGCATAATAAAACGAGTGGAAATAGCAATAAAAGTCATTCATTTCCCTTAAATCTGTGTGGCACAATCCACACTTGTTCTGCTGGTTTTAAAACGTTGATTCATTCGGCTAATCTGATAATGCCAATTATCTTACGGGATAGGCAGTATGTGTGACTGCATTCTAAGGCACAGAAATCTCTGTGCGTACACGAGCACAAATTCTACAGGAGCTTTTGTGAAGAGAAAAGAATGCAGGTGCGTAGTCGGATGGGCCTGACTGTGAGTGGCTCGCTCGCTCGCCCGCCGGGCCCTCTCTGCCATTCAACGCAAGGTTTGGAGAGGTTTGCGTGAAGCATCTATATGAAAAAAAAGAGGCAGGCTTACCAGAACCGAGACGCCGAGCGGCGGGCCTAATCCGGCTGCAGATGTCTTCTCCTTGACCCCGACGCTCTCTCGTCGCGGTACTCGGGCCTGCCTCGTCGGCACGGGCAGATTTGTTTCCAGAGCACTTATCTGCGAGTCAGCCTGACGGACCAATGGAGCCCCCTCCCCCCGACGGCTTGCCGCCGCCACCTCCGGCCTCACCTGGGGTACCCGATCTCGCTCTCACTCTCGTCACGTGCCGCGTCCCTTCACCTGCCGCCCCGTTTCTGTCGCCCTTCTTCCCTTTCTTTATTGGCGATTTCATTCATTTTCTCACAGGCTCGCGCGTCTGCGTTCTTCGTGCGACGGGAAAAAGGATATTATATTTTTTAGTATCTGTCATTTCATTTCTATCTCCCATATGACTTCTTAATCCATCTGAATGCGTAGAAGATAATGTTTTGGGTGAAATAACATAAGAGGAAAGATAGACTCCCATGGACCAATATCTTCATTGCTTGGAGGATAAACGGATTATGTCAGCCATTTTCTGCTGCTGACAGCTTTTCTTATTAACCGATTTTATTTTTAATCTGCCGAGGAAGAAATGCGGTTTTATGTCACAATAAAACGCTGGTCACATCTAATGCTGCCCTCAAACAAACAGATTTCTCAAAGCCTGGCTGAGAAACTTGAAATAACTTTAAAGAGGGTTTTTTGTTGGGAAATGGGGGGTGGGGGTGGGAGGAACAAGTCTTTATCCACAAGCTTGTTCAATTGAGGAATAAAAGATTTTGTAGGTTTGTGTATTTCATTTGTATATACAGTATATATATATATATATTTGTTTTGCTGAGATCTGTCTAAAAACCCCTTCCCATTATACCAACAAGGCTGTCTGTCTGCAATCACTGACCCACATGGATTGAATAGGCAAAGATGGGTAGCTGGAACATACAAGAAATAAAGGAATGTAACTGATGGCCCTTTCTCTTATCAAAGACAAATAAAAGACATTACATTTCAAAAAATTTGCATTTAGCAGACGCTCTTATCCAGAGCAACTTGCAAGATGTGCATTTATACAATCATTGTTTGCGAATATCGACAGCATGCGGAAAGAAATCAGGTAACCAAGAATGAAAGACAGCTGTTTCGCAAATCCATATTTTTAAAAATCCACCCCATCTTGGGTGCGCACAGCCAACTTCGTCCCTTGTGTTGAGGGTGTGCCGTGTGTGCAATGGAACACCCCCGATGAAAGCATTTCCTGGATTCATATGGAATGGCATTGGCATGAAAGGAGTTATCACTAACCCCCGGGTCTTGTGCTTTCTTAGCTCCTTATTTCATGCTTCAAATCTGTGGGTGTGAATGAACTCTTTGACTGGCGAGCTCTGGTCCTCCCAGGGTTCTACAAGTGATGACTGAATATTCTTCTTGAGCTGCGTTATTAAAATCATGCCTTTTTATCGGACAACGGGCGTAGTTCTGACGACTTGCATACTTCGAAATAAAATACTCCGATCCTGGGAGTCACACATCCTGTCACTAAGGGAACATAACCAATCACAATTGAAAGCGTCATCACCATGGGGCAGGTTATAAAAAAAACATGTGACAAAGCTTTTTGTGTTCTGATTTGCTACCATTCATAAAAAACTACTAATGGGGAAATTGCTGAATGAAATTCATTTGGATCATAGGATTTGTCAATGAACAGGGAACCTTATAGCTATTCTCGATTAGAATAACTTGGGAGATTGGTAGCAGTGGGGGTGGGGGAAATTGCTTTTTTGTTTGGCTGGTTCTTGTCTGAAAGTCAAAAGACAAGGCCCGTTTTCATCACTAACTTAAAACTTGTCCTAATGCTTGCCACTTTATTAGTTCTATTTTACTCATGTTTAATACCACAGTCTTAATACTACAAATTAATTGTCCAACAGAAGAGAATACATAAGGTAGAAAGATAACACACTCCTGCAAATCCCTGTTTTCCCATGAAAACATTTCCTCAATGTTGGTAAAAAATCAAGGTTAAACACAGTCCCATCCCTGCATTGCTGTAACACTGTGCGGATCCAGGCCCCTCTTTCAGGCCTCTTCCTTAATAACACATGCACTAACTTTTATTAACATGAACTACGCATCAACATTGCCCTTTAAATGATGTGCGATGCCATATGAATATGCCATATTGTCACAAGCATTCTCTCGGCTGTTTGTAAATGCCACCTCTATTTTAGACGAAATAGTCTTTCTTGCATTGATCTTCGTACATTTTGTCAATGCAGTTATTACAGCAACAATATGAGATTATAGTTGCTTCATATCACTGGTCGGACAGAACCACACAGAGAATTCAGTCTTTACCAGGGCCAGGGCACCAGAATGTAAAAATATTTGATTCACTTGCGATTATCTACTGTCGCTTTAAAATAGTGTTGGAAATGGGAAATATACCTACAAAACAACTCAACTTAACGTTGGTTTAAAATGATAGATGATCGAACGCGTGCTAGGTGGTATGGATGGGTTGGGTATTCTTGCAGGCGTTCTTGGAATGGCCTGTTATGATGCCCTGCTCTAATGACCCGTTACAATGGAGTTTGTCGCAGAAGTGCTTTCACATTTGTGTTTGGGTGTACTCATGTGTCCAGTGCTGCTCCTCTTCTGGGCATGACTCCCATATCCAATGAAATATTTGCGAGGAATCCTTAAATCAGTTGTGACATCCCGAATAGTGCACGGCTGACCCTGTGCAATGTCCATTTATTGACAAACATATTCGCATGGCGTGGTTAATTGTCAATATTTTGTATTCTGCGATGCTGGGAGGGATGGGCAAACAGCTCCTCCTCTTTGGCCTGAACACATTATTTGTAATTCATTTGTATACATTAATGTATGAGCCTTTTATGCCTCGTCTGCATTGTGTCATTTTTAATATTATTTGTAATTACAGAAGTGCAACACTTGAAGAAGCAAAAATGTAATCCAATAGCTAGGCCCACATCCTTGTATTAAATAGGAACCTGAGTGACAATCATATAAGTTAATTGTGTGTTATCTTTGTAAATAAATGGACATTTAATACTAAATAACATTTATTTTGACCTTTATTTAGTTTTGCTGTTTGCGGAAGATATCCCCATTGAACATTTTACTTTAGTACTGTTTGGAAATAAGATTAGTATAGTGATTAACTGCAATCATTTTTTCTTATTTCAGCAATTCAAGAAAAAATATTGGACGAGCATTGGTTCAAACACACTGGTGGCGAATCTTTTATATTTGCACTATATTTTAGTTGGCTATTTCCATTTACTAGAAAAAACATCTAACTGCAGCTGCCTGGATAAATCTACTATCTCTGTATCAGGTGGAAACATATTTATATTTTAGCAGTGTGATCCATGAAAGGCCTATTTCAAAGCTGTTTTATCATGAGGATCTTTTGTGCACGACCTGACATGCTGGCTTGCATTTAGCTAATATCTCAATATATACATTTTCTAAAAAGATATGTCTCAATTTAATGTGTTTTCACCGCCATTTGTGTTGCCTGCCAAACTGCCATCATTGCAAGGAATGGGTAAAGCCAGTGGAGAAGGGAACTGTGTGGACTGAATAACAAAGTGCTATAAAATGGACCGCAAGACTCAAATAACGCATTTCACTTGACTCCATAGCAGGTTCAGCATCTGCTCTATGGCAGAAGGAAATGCATTCCTGCAAAAGGCAATATACTGTATACATACAGTATTATTATTTTATCTTTTTTGTGGGTATTTTTTCTTCTTTTAAACTGTATCAGTTGGTCTGCACACGTTCGACCAACTGATAAGTTGGGTGAGCGGTGCTTTCTATGGCCGAGCAATGATAGGGTGAGATATACTACACATGGTCAACATCAGCTCTGACATGCGACCGGTGGGAGGAAGTACCCATTGAGGACACACACATTAAAGCAGCTGGATTGTGTACGGTGGCGCACGGTTCCATGCTGGAGCGCGGTCTCGACGGGACCGTGACTGTGCTGAGCGGCGCCTCCCTCCGGGACTCTCCTTAAAATAGGGGGAAATGAGTTCCTCTCAAAACAGCGTGTGACAGGCACGTGCATATCAGAAATTGAAAAAAGAAAATCACATACAGATCAGAAAAAGGAATAATAAATTGCGCTATGTGATCAAGTGGGGGAGTGGGGGGAGAGGGGGACCTACTTTAGAAATACGAGACTATTAACCACGCGCTGCGAGGCACGGTGCCAGTGAAACAGCTGAATCATTTGTTCTGAGCACACAGGGATAAATGACATTTAGAGAGGGTATCTTTAATTGAACTCGAAATCTGTGTTAATGTGTTCAGCGCATGAAAAGAAAAAGGAAAACAAAAATACTGTCAGTTCATTAATATGAAGAAAATACTGAATTTTTTCAATCATAGACCAAAGGCATCGGTTGATACCTGATATGAAAGATGTGCTTTCCTCTCCGTTTCACCCTCTCTGTGTCCTGCAGGGGAAGGATTGTTTCATTCCTGGGCCTGATCCAGAGGCAGCGGTTTGTGTCTTGCCTGACCGCTGCCAGCTCGTGATCCTGGCTGTACCGCCGCTATCACCCTGTACCATCTCCGTGGCAACACTCCTCCTGTGTACCGGAGTCTGCAATAACTGCCACCACATCTCATCCCCGGCAACGCTCAAAGACGGACCTGTGCGAACACCTGACGTTTCAGGACGCCTGACCCGAGAGAATGAGTTTGCGTCCGTGGTCATTTTGAACATGTCCTGGATGGCCTTGGGCTGCAACAAAAAATGTGTGTCCCTATCAGAGCTCTCTGCTCCCATACATAGGGGAATGTGTTTTCTCTTAGGCCTGGCCTATATTTAGAAATTGGTCAAAAAAATAGATTTCGCTACGTGATTGCTGAAGAGCAAAAGGAGATTCAACAGACGCTTTAAGAATCAGGGTGGTAATGAAATCGAAGGGATTTACCCACGCGCTGATGATTTTTCGACACGTAGACAGAATGAACATTTAACAATAAGATAAAAACGTTAAAGCATTAAAACCTTAATGCCATATGTTTATAAATTCTATTCATTGGTACATGAACTGGAACGTGTTTAAACCACACGTTTTGGCTGTTGATGTGCGTATGCTGGGACCGTGCAGTGTCATTTAACAGCTGTTGCAAGTTTTAGAACTGGCTCTTTTTTGACCTCTTATGCATTATGAAAACACCTTCACCCATCATGGTTGCCGGTTTGTAAAATGTAATCCCATCAGAAAGTCTATAAGTTTAACACTTTGTTGTACGTCGCTCTGAATAAGAGCATCTGCCAAATGCCTGTAATGTAATGTAAACTGGACAATTCTGTAATTATAAGTAATATTTAGTCAATGTAAAACTTGTTTACATATTTTGCATTAGTTAGTGGTGGAAATGATGGAAATATCTACATATTTAGCATACAAATCACATGCCATTGAAAGAACATGACAGTGTAAGTTGGTTGTGGTGAGAAATGTAATTTATCTCTCAAATGTAACAGTAAGGATTGGGAGTTTGAGTATAATGTGTCATTTCTACTGTATTGGACTGGCGGGGTAGGGGGCTTACAGTAAAAAACTGAAGATAAGGAAGATCATTTGGCCTTTAGAATGATCTTTTTTTCTACATCGCTTCATTAAAAGGCTTTTCTTTTTAAAATTGAGCCTTGGTTTTGTGTTTGCGTTTAACAGATGGTGAAAAGAGCACATTCTTAGACGAAGAAGAAAGAAATATTTCATTTATCAACTACCCTTCTTCCGCCTCCTCTGTCTCCCCCAGTCCTGATTCCAGGGGGAGGGAAAGAGTTGCTTTTCATTGGCACAAATATCTCCTCCCCCCAATATTTTCCCTCCCCCCTAACATCATCCTTGCTGGCGTTTTATAAAAATGAAACACACATTGAAAGTGTTCAATGGCCATTCAGTTGGTAGAGAAAAGAGATCCTCAGAGCTTTATTAGAAATGAAGATCTACAATAAAAATCAATTTCTGGCCTCTTTAATGCAGCCATAATGACAAAGTGTCCAGCAGAGTGTATCCACTGCACATGCCCAGACCTCTTAGTATTAATGCTGAATTAATCACATGCAAAATGATTGCTTTGTCGAATTGCATTTTAAATGTGCTATTGAGCCATTCTTCATAACCTTGCGATGCCGGGCCCGCAGTTCAGCCTGCCAGGTCTTCAGGGAATTATAAATATTACCAATTATTACATGAATATTATCAGAGGAACATTATCGTCTGACATAATGATTGTGCTTAAATGTGAACGAAATGCCCAACTTTAAGAATAAACACATTCCAAGTGCGTAGCGCGCTCAAAGTATACGACAGTTAGTATAGCGGAATTGAACCGAATTACAGGGGTTTCCTTTAGTCCAGAACATGCTCTACGAGACTTATATCCTGGAGTGGAGATTTCTACTGAAAGGCCCAGGAGGCCTTATCAGGTGTAGAAGACCAGCTCTCAGCTTTTAACAGCATAATTCAATAGGAGAAGAGCAGCTGGTTCCATAGTGCCGCGGAGATAATCTGTTTGAGTTTAACAAGAAATTAAAGCGAAGACTGAGTTTTTGTTAGTTTTAGGCACAGCCAGTACAGAGGGGCTTCAGCAGCCTTGCCGATAAGCACTGTAGACTTTTTTTTCTCTTGGTCAAGTGCAATGAAAATCTTACTATCAGATTTCAATTGTGAGGCATAGGAGGAGGCTCTTATGTTGAGCTTCTTGTCAAGCGTGCCTTTAAATTCGATTACCCAGCGGATATGCTCGCAAACTTACATGTTGTCGGATCACACTTTTGTTCACTCATAAAGAATCTCGTATTCTCCTTCATCGTCCTACCGCCGAGCACAAAGGATCCAGTTAAGCACTGTTGCTTCTGAATCCGGAAGCGCGCGAAGGCTGTTGCTTGAAAGGGCAGGAATTATGTTTGTATCTCATTTTGTGCAGATGTGGATGTATCGGTGTAATGTACCTTATCTCCAAGGGCAGGAAAATAAATATCACGACGTGACCTCTCACCACCCCTCGGCGCTGTGGCTGCGTCATCTCACGTCTCGCATTGAGATTGCTTTTGAGCGGCGATTGTTTTATGTGTGTGTCCTGACAGGAACACAACCTCTGCTTCAAATGAAACTTTCAAGGTCTCCCCGTCATTTGTCGTTGTCAAAAGGGAGCTGAATGCGATTCTTCGCCAGAGCGATAAATTCACGCCCGATGCGGTGGCGAGGGCGCACTTTCGCGCTCCTTCCCCGAACGCTCCGTTTTGTTTACTCGCAGAGAATGAGAGTTTCCAGGACGGAGCGTGTAATTCAAAAGGCTGAGGCTCGTGACAAATTTCCACAGAAAAGGGGATGCGAGTTTGCATGGATCGTCTCAAGCCCCCCGCGCACCTGAGGTATTAGTGACATTAACAGGTGTGGAGAACTGATAGCATGCTGGAGGGTCTACGGCTACGCACACAGAGTAAGTAAGCGCAAATTCTGCCCCGTCGTAGAGCGCCTCAGCCAAAGCTCCGATGAAACGATACGGGAGAGTGTTTCCTCGCACCTCTTCATGAAAGTGCGAGCTTTACGTGTGACCACTTGCCAAAGCTCCCCTTCGACTCCAGGGACACCCCGCGGCACGCCATTCGCCTGAAACAATAACGTCATTAGCCAGAGAAGGCTTTATCTGTCCCGTGCACTGCACGTCCCCTGACAAAACTGTCAAGTCAACGACTTTTTATTCCCCCCATTTATTTATTTATTTATTATCGCCTTTCTTTTCTTTTTCTTTTTCCGAGGAAGGAGAGAAAAAAAATATCAAAAGGATAAAAATAAATAAATAAATAAAAAATCCCCCCAAAAAATTGTCTCTGAAAGGATTACGGTGTTTAGGATTGCCAGCAGTAATGGCCAAAAGGCGAAGAGAATGAAACCAGGATAATGCCAAGTGGATTGCTTGTGCAACTAAGGGAGAAAGTGCTTGCATAAACAAGACTTAAGGAGATTTGCACATTGCTCCACTTATCACCTGTGCTCCCCAGCAAGGAGAAGATGGAGGGAGTTTTATATATAAATATAAAAATCTCCGCATCGGAGTTGGGAGCGACATGCAAGCTCAACTCCGATCGCTAATCCGACTTAAGGAGAAAGTTGGGATCATATCGAACGGAAACTCTTAGCATGCAGATCCCGCTGCTGCCACCACCTCACCCCCTTCCCTTTTTTTGAAAAGAAATCAAAGAGGGTATTAGACGGAGGGGTTATCCCCAACACTGTGCTGGAGGCTTGGGCTAATCTGCACCTAGGAGAAACGAGGTTAGTTAAGCATTTTAATGGCCTTAGTCCTGTGATAATTAGGCCTGCCCTGAAGGGAGTTCCGTTGAGCCACTTGGGCCTTGAAATGGAGCCTGGAATGACTGCCGGGAACTAATCCCTGCGCACACAATGAGCCTGAACTAATTCACCGAGTAAACATTTTCTCCCGTTACTCCCCAGCCTCTTTCTATCAAATCCTCAGTGGTCTGTTCTTTTTCTCTCTGCCTTTTTCTCCCCTCCCCATGGAGCAACTCTGAGCTTTTTTTCTCTCCACCGAGGCCTAGTCTCGTCTTTTGTGTTCTTTGCCCCACCCCCCTTCGGGAGGATGAGCGGGACATGAATCTGGGACTGCCAGCTCTGTCTCTTGTATGCTCATGACGATCACAGAGTGAGAAACTCATCAGGTCCTCCACGGTAAACACAGGGCTCGGGGTTTGGTCACATGATGTTCTCCAAACAGCTCTGACTCCATAGCTTTTTGCGGGGGAAGAATACAGAGGGTGAAACATCTCCACACAGCGCACGGAGCCTTAGAACCGGCAGGAGCGACGTGCCACTGTGTGCTTGTGCGTTGAGCAATCGATGGTTTCCCAGACCTGTCATTTCTCCCATCTGTCATCTCTACACAGAATATTGATAAGTCTTGTGAAATGTAACACGCAATCTGGGGATGTGGAGAGTATTATGGCATTTGCTGATCATTACATTTGAAGTAGAAATTGGTTCTGGTGGCTCTGCTGTAATTTAGAAATCAGACTCAAAGCCAACTGAGGAAATTGGACCGAGCCCAGGTGGTATTCTCCCAGTAAAGCAACTAATATAATGACTAACTCTGGGCTATTTAAAATTGTGCAAACTACAAAACAACAGCAGTTGGAAATGTATCCAACATCCCCACGAGAGTGACAGATGATTTAACTCGGGGAAAGGACAGAAATAAGAGAAAAGAAAAGAGGAAAAGAGCAGTGGAAGAGAAATATATTAAGTTTGTTTAGTCAGGCACTTTTACAATTTACACCTAATCAATAGTACAAAAGCAACTCACAGTTAGCATCAGTGTTTTATGGGTGCGTAACAGGTTTAACTGCATACGGAATGTCGTGTGATGTGTCAGTAAGCTTTAATGAGTTATACCTCGAGCACACATCCTGCATGGCAGATTACTGTTTATATTTCATCTAGAAGTATGTGGAATATTTTAGCTATGCTTTTCTTCTCGATAATTACTTTTTAATAGACAGAGAACTCTGATTTTGTTTCCTTTTTTATCATTAATTCAACAAAATACTCTGTTTCACATGTGTGTAATTTGAGAGGAAACGCTAACTCAAGGTATTCCTATAAATAATTGGTCCCACCTTACATTAATTGGGCCTCATACCCATGTAAGTACACTGTAACTACAGAAGTAGGTACAGTGTATCTACTGTGTGTACACATTGTTACACTGTACTTACAATTGTAAAAACTGCATTTCATTTTTAATGTAACATTGAGTGCATAGATAGACTTTATCTACTTCTGCAGTTACGACGAGAGCAGTGATTATATCAAATCACATGACCATTGCTTTCAAGTTTGTGTACACCCACACAGGCATGCTATCACAATGTATGAGAAAATAGTTATTGACTGCTTTTTTTGAAAAGATTTCCATTGGAAAGGTTTAACAAAACTGAAGAAAAAATGTCAAGAAATAAATATTGTCAAATATAATATGTATGTATCAAAACAGAGCAACAGGGAACTCTTGCCCTGTTAATGAGTAACACATGATCAGAGTTGGGCCTGTCAGATTAATTTCTCTTCCTAGACTGTTCTGACCCTCTCCTTTCTGCCTGCTCCCTGATTGGCTAATCCTGAGGGCCAAATCCAGTGGTTCTGTCCTATCAGCATGCATTTCTTATCCACACTAAGGGGCTCATGAACCCTGGGGTACCACCACCATTGTTTCCTGCCAAAAAAGGAAGACATAGAGAGTGCCCCACATCTGCTTGAACTTCCATTAGTCATACCCTACAGACTCAGAAAAAGGAAACGGTTCTTATAATTCATTTACCAACAAAATAGAAGTTAAATGCTTGACAGTACTATAGAATATCACACTATAAGTACTACTGTGAATATCAAAGGCTGTGCCTTTTTGCACAACGACAGCTTGAACTCCACAAATTGGACATCTTGCAAGATGTGCGCAAGCTCCATTTTTCCGCACAGTAACAGCCACAAATGCAGGCCCGGTTCTACGAGGGTGCAAAAGGGTGCATTGAGTATTTGAAGGGGTCAGATTAATATTTTGCACCCTTCAGTTGAATATTGTAATAACACTTTTTGAAAAGCACTACACATTTTCTGTGCATTACTGGTATGCATGCACGTCCTTGCAAGCTCATAACACACGCAGCAGGCGGCATTCTTTGATCTTGTCTCACGCATTGTCACGTGGCATTTGTTCAGTGTTACGGAGAATTTTGACCTACCGGCCTACCGCAGTCAACTTTTTAGTGTGCGAGTCAAGACCAGTTTGCAAATAGTTCGCTAGGCGCAGCTAACGTAGCTAGCTACAACATCATAATGGATATTCTCAAATGGTTGCAGCAGAAACCAAGCACCAGCAACACCACCACCACTGCCACCACAGCCAAAGATACAGAGGCAGACTGTGCCAGCCAGCGCAGTGTGCGCTGCAGCAAGCTACTGGTGCACCCCGACCCATTTCAGATGCACCCTTAATGATTTTGTTCTGGAGCCGGGCCTGCACAAATGCCAAGATCTGAAGATTACCGGATCAGGTTATTTTATTGCTCTAATTTGTGTAGGTAGGTCTAATGTAGGTAATTGAAGGAGCAGTAGTTAGGAAGAGAAGGATTAAACTTACACAATTCAAACAGTGAGCTGATGTAAAGTTGGAACCGTAAACCACTCATTACTGAATAAAAGACTAAGGCTTGAAACCCTCTGAACGATGCATTTTAGGGTATCCTTATACATACCAGCCATTGATGGAGGTCCAGGCTGCATGCTTGTTCAGTGTCCATTATTCCAAGGGACAGTGCTTGGCTTGCTAAACCTGTCTTGTGAAAACTGTGTTTATATCACAGCTGCTCTGTGAGACAACACCCTTGGGATATGGCAGTGTCAAGTGTCTGTCATTTCACTCCGATGTGTTCTGAGCATGAGTGATGGTCAGTGCAAACAGGTCAGACAGGCCACTTTCCAGGTCCTGTTTTTTTTATTAAACAATTTCCGCCTAATTTGGAACCACCAATTGTGACCTCTTGAGTCACTGCTTGAGTCACCTGAACCCAAACAAGGAACTTTGCAGTTGAAGAGTGTACTCCTACAGAGACTACAGGAGAGAGCTAGCCAATCGGAGGAGAGGTGTATCCCTCCCTGACCACAGCTGGGAGCCTGTTGGCACTTGCCACAAAGGGAAATTAATATAACATTAAGCTGAGGAATCCCGGTGAATTACACTCATCAGAGTCAGCTAAAAACACAGCTAAGTCTTGAACCTACACCTATAGCCCCCCCCCACACTCTACTTCTCTACTTTAAAAATAGATCTCTTGTCTCTTTGTTATAGATAGATCCAGATATCTTAATATAAAATGAAGAAATTATACAATTAAAAGTGTGCAATGGAAGCGCTACCACATTACAAATAAAAACGACTGAGCTGCATTTGAATGATCCTTACTAAAATAGGCGAGCTTGTTAATCACTATAAAAACAGGTTCAGCGTCATTATGAGTTTGCTGCTTCTATTGATTTCTTACTGCTCACTTCCAGTATGCGGGGTGTGATGTGTATTTGTTAATGAATGAGTGTGTGTGTGTGTGTGTGTGTGTGTGTGTGTGTGTGTGTGTGTGTGTGTGTGTGTGTGTCAGGATGTCCACATTTAGTATTCTCCCAGAGGACAGGAGAAATTATACTTGGAGAAAATGTGAAATTAAGTATTTTCTAAATGTACATTGCAGCCTTTAAACTTTAATTAATATGCATAAACAGCATTCAGAAAGTTTGACGTAGTACCTGCAATGTGGTCCAGCAGAAAATGATATTCTAACTTATCACAAGGCTGCAGTTTGCCACTGAGGAATAGTCTGAATATGAAATAAAACATTAATGCTATGTCATTTTTCACCGTAGTGTAATTAGAGATACTCTAATGCAAAATGTCATTAAAGTTAGAAGTCCTCATTCATCAGATGCTCCAGCCCAAGTTTTGTGAGTCATGTTGGTCATTTATGTTTTGTCAGTGTTTGTTTTATCGTTGTTTTCTCCTCTCCAACTTCTGCCACCCTTATGACTTCCTGTATCTATCAATACAATGATAGGCGCTTTTTTAGTTTTCTCAAATATTGAGTTATTGCCAGATGTACTCTCAAATATAATTTAATTCATTTGACATGTACCTCGTAAACGGACCAATTTAAGCCTGGGAATGACATGCTCCTCTCTGTTTGTCCTTCACTGTTAACTAATGTATTGACGTCTGTCCACTCCTTCTCATCACTCATGCCCCTTTTCTACTGACAAGCGGGAACCTTGTTGGCCCAAACTGGATCCAAAGCTGGCTGACTTAGTACAGAACAATTGCTTTTCCATTGCATTACCCACGACCAGAGCCAAAGATGGTGTCATACCGAATGCTGCCATCTGCCCGGATTAAGGAAATTGCCAGGATTCCTGCAGTCTAAGACCGTCTAAGGTTTTCCCCCATCAAACTATAGACTCCATATTACTTCCATCTACCTGTGAGCGGTTTGTTTTGGTGTGTGCTCCTCTCTCTCCCTTCTCTGATCTCAGTGCTAATGCAAACAGTAACAATCTAAATACTAAGCTTTCTGATTTCACAGCTCACTTGTAAGTAAGCCAGTACCAGTAATGCTAGTGTTACGAGCTGACATGGGTCAGCACCCCCGAAAAAGATCATAGAAAACCACAGAGAACCTGAACTAAGCAAGCCAGGCTGGTTCGTCATCACAGCCCCCTAGATCCTGGGATACTTCACCGAAGCACTAACCGCAGGTCCTGTGGGTCTCTGTGATTATGCTCTGCTCTGAACGGCCCGATCGGGATTGACACTGAGAATTCATAAAAGGGTTGGGAGCACACGGTGATTATTTGTATACGTGAGTGTGTGCTTATGTGTGCTTGTGTGTGTGTTTAAGCCCAAGTCCACTCCTACCCCAGCCTTATGTGTGGCTTGTGTGTGTGTTTCAAGGGGCCACATATACTGAAGTCCATTCTCCTACCCACTGGTTAGAAGTGTGTGTGCGTGTGCATGCTTGTGTGTTGTGTGCGTGTGTGTGTGTGTGTGTGTGTGTGTGTGTGTGTGTGTGTGTGTTAAAGCACAAGTCCACTCCTACCCACTGGTTAGAAGTGTCTGTCTGTGTGTGCGTGTGTGTGTATGTGTGTGCACAAGTGCATTCTTTCCCACTGGTTAGAGGTTTGCGTGTCTGTACGCGTGTGTGGGTGCGCATGTGTGTGCACCCTTGTGCATTCTTGCCCGTTGGTTCGAAATTAGTGTGTGTGTGTGTGTGTGTGTGTCTGCAGTGAGGTGGAGAGGAGTTAACGAAAGGCGAACAGGAGGCGAGGGTGAGGTGGAATTGAGGGATAAGGTTAGCCAAGCTATCAGACAGGAACATCACAATCAAGCCGTCAGCTCAATGCCTCTCTCCCTCTCTCTGTGCTCTCTGCCTGCTTTGATAAACTGAGGGATGGGATTACAATTCGGACAGGTCTCGGGGCAGTGAGGAAACCGTCCGCCGATTGGTGGGCTCTACGGAGGGAGCAATAAAATGCGCGACACAAATCTGCCGAGACGGAAGTCAATGCATTGTGCTGGGGGTCCTGTGTGTGTTTAGAGGGAAGGTCACAGAATGCCAATGTTCAGCTTGACTGAGAGCCTTGACCAATGCCACTTTCAAATTAAAGGTTCTCTTCGAACAGTCTACGAAGGGAAGACATGTCCCCGAAATAATGCACTATTAAAGCAATGAACTGCAAAGACATGAACATACATTTCACAGATTCTCACTTCTGATCATTTGAATTAGTAACTGCTATACAGTGCAATAGTGATGACGTTTTTTTTTGGCTTCCTTTATACACATAGAGCAGTAGTTCAGCCACTAATTGGGCCCAGTGGTAATTCATTAAGCAAAATAGCAAACTGGTCCTCATACGAGTTCAGGTGAATGAATGTGCTTCAACAGTAACAATGCGGCACACACAACCGCAGACGACCGCACGAACATGCACGGTACAATTAAAAACAAAAACAAAAGGCCTCTGATTGATCGGCTCAAAGCATCCGCGCACTTCCACCACTCGCGCCGCACCTGAACAGGGATTTGTGACGTGGAGAATCTGTGGAGAGCTGTGAAATAATGTTGGGGAGCTACCTTGGAGGTTGAGCAATTAAGACATTTTAATTATCCGAGAGAGCTCTGAAAGTCCCACACAGAGTAGTGCCGAAGCGACAGCTACCCCCCCCCCCAAGCCATTTGAGATGCCAGCACAAAGCGCCATTATCTTATTATCTACAGGAGAGGAATCCTAATCATCGCCAATACCGTAGAGAGAGAGAGAAGGGAGAACGACGGTCCAGCGATTTCACAGCTCCCAGACAGAGACTCTTTTAATTCATTCGTGGCGTTTCCAACCTTCAACTCTCGAAACGCATGACCGAGCAGAAATTAAAGTTCCCGGAGTCGTGGAGCTGGCAGAGAAATGGTCGCCGCCGGTGACCTGCTTCGCTTCCCTCATCTGCATGTGCATACATTCTCTCCTCCTCTGAGGACCGCTTCCAGAAACATCTATCAGCCTTCCTCGCTCTTTGCACCGTTCTGATGTAGAAGTTCACCGACGCCCCTCCTGAACCCCTCTCCCCCCCTACCCCCGGGGGTGTCCGGCAGTAACGTCACGTGAACTGGTTTGCCACGTCTGACCCCAGTTTTTGCAAGGCCTCGTGGACAGCAGCCAAGGCCGGCCCTTTTGAGAGAGCGAGGAGCCGTCCCCAGCCCAGGCAGTGGGCTCCATTGGCTTTGGTGTGTTTACCATTGATGGGAGCGAAGACGTTCATGCGTTGAAGTCGTAAGTCTGTTCCAATCTAAGGAAAATACGGATTTCAAGAAATGTAAGTTGTCTCTGCTGTGATGTCTAGTGGTGATAGTTGGCTTTTCAACTGTCCCTTTGAGAACTAACACGAAGCAGGTCGAAGCAAATTCATTTATATCCTTTGCGCTGGATTAATTAGCGACAGCACCTGGCAGCTGAAAATGTGCATCTTTTTGCGTTGGCTCCTACAAATGGAAACTGCAAAAAGGAACGCTCAAACAGCCGTTTTCCCCACACAATCGTCTTTCCTGGGTGGCACAGGTGATGTCAGATGGGCCAAACGAAGGCCGAATGGATCTACACAGGAGATTTCACACACTGACAAGAGACTTCTAGCAGAGCCAGTTGAACAGGGAGCAGCCAATGGGAAAGCTGGCTCACACTCCTCTGCCAGCACGAGAAGCCAAGCGAAACACTGAGGGCGATTACACCCTGTTGGAACCCGCTCCCGTTGTGTAATTGCCCCTGGTATTAGCGACAGCTATGAGGCTCGGTCCAGTCAGGTGTAGCAGTTGTTATCATGCCCAAATACTGGGAAATCATACCTTTGAGAGTGCCAAAATAGTCCTGTTGTGAGATCAAGTGACTGGACCAATCTAGACAGATGTGGCTGTACCTGCTGAGCTCTGCTACTATAGTGTCTGACTGGTTCTCATTTAAAAACGTTGTCCTACTTGCTGTAGACACACAATGAAATGTGTACTTACAGTTAATATTCTTTTAGTTTAATGAACTTGGACATTTTTTACAATGACTTTTTCCACATTTATTTTCAAAACACATGCACACAGCATGGGTTAACAGTGTGATGTGTGGTCTTATTTAGATTATCCGACTTTGTATAAGTGTACTTGCTACTGTCTGTGTTGTTACATTTATGCATCAAAAATGATGGATGATATACTTACTTTGACATAATTATTTTAGCCCTTATTTTTATTATATATTTTTTTTTACAGTGGGTATGGAATATGCATATGGCAGTGCCATGGATATTGGTGGATAGGTGACATCATTGTACTGGTTTGTTTGATGTGCTCAACTCTATACACTTATATATATACAGTATATATATATATAAATCATTGGGTGCAGAAAGCCCAGGTTAATGCAATAAAATTATTTGCTGAGTGCTGGCCATTTTTCTTTCTACGACATCATTGTGCACCAGGAATGGCTGAGACCTTGTGGAACGTTTGTCTAAGACAACGGGCTGCCGTGGCCTCTTTGACCGAATTCCTCTCCGAGACCCGAGAATACACAGGGTGTCACGGCGGAGGCACGGGCTGGGAGAATCGCGGAGGGGTGGTGGGGGCGGATCGCCCTCAGGTTTGCTTTCTTTCCGTCGAGCGAGGCAGATGAAAGGAAATGTCAGGCAGGAAGAGCGCGGGTTTGACAGCCCCTCAATTGCTGCATTATCTCTCCGCAAGAGCAAAGGGAGAAAGCAATCAGCCTCACTGCATGCGCCGTTCCCTCCTGTCTGAAATTACCCAACCGCTGATAACATCGCCTGCAGAGAACTGCTGATCCACTGTCCCCGCCGCCCCGCTGCCCTCCCTCGTCCACTCAGGCCTGGGTTACGCAGCCCAGCGACCCGGAGGCCCCTTATCGCTGCCCCAGCAAATTGACTCCCCGCTGTGTTCGTAACCGCGCCCGTCCCTGGCCTGTGGACCAGTGTCTTAGCGATACTGCCGCTCGAACGTAGCGCCGAGACCCAGGAGTGACCTGCGCTAAGGTAAGGTACCAACAAACCAGCAAAACACAGCACAAGTCTCACCGCACATCCCACTTAGAATATTCTGGAATGTTTTAGAATGGGACAATCTTACAATGGCATAAGTAAAATGCTGCGACACTACGTTTCGGACATGTCTGTCCTTCGTCAGTCTTCAGACTTCCTGAAATTCCAGGATTTTTTCAAGTGCTGTATTCTCTTCCAACTTGTCTTGCGTACTGAGCACCCCCACCCCACCCCTACCTTGTGTAGTGTGCACCCATGGCCTAAGATCAGGGGCGTCGTTTTGGCACTCGCCATACCTTGGCTTCTAGCCACATTTTTAATTTTAAATCAATCTGAAATAGCCTACGTTTTGTCATTTTATGTGATTTTATCCGCTCCACAAAGGTAACTCAAAAACCTTGTCCGTTATTCTCATTCATTCAGGTGGGTTAAACAAACTGTATAAACGCCATAATACTGTTAATTAAAATGTAACATATTCATGAACAAGTCCATGTCATGTTGTGTCAATACGAACACGTTCTATATGTTATTTTAGTGAAAAACCGGACTTAACATCACCCGCGATTGTGAAGCTAACAAGCTAGCTAGCTAACGTGCCTTACGCTTATGAGGTCCTGTAGCGCTTATCACTGCTTATCACTACATTTCACTAAAAAAAGATTTGTATAACACTATGTCATTATGATCCACTGGAATTAAAAAATAGGTTTACTAGTTACATACTGTAGTCTCCTTTGTTTATTAATGTTACCTAAATATATAAGTAAATTGTACAGAAACAAATCACCAAAATTGACTATTGCACAACTGATTTGACAAAAAATGTCCACCCCGTCCCTTGCCATACCTTGGCTTTTGCTGAAATGACGCCACTGCCTAAGATATATATATATATATATAAGAAAATTGGATGTAATAAGAAAGGAATAACGTTGTCTTTAGCAGTTGAGAAATTATCATCACCAAATGAACCACTGATCTCTCGCGCGAACTATGATTGTTCCTACCATGTATTTATGCACATCTTGTAAGTCGCTCTGGATAAGAGCGTCTGCTAAATGCTTGAAATGTAAAATGTAAATGTAATGAAGCAGAGACCCAGAAGCAGGGGTTATCAGGACGGGTCTTTCTAGACAGCTACTTCATGAGCACAGAAAAGGCAACGGAAGGTGACTAGTGGCAATTAATGGAACACATTTTCCTTGTCGTGTGTGTAAATGATTAGAAGAGGAGTGGTTAAAGAGTCGCGCCAATATTTGACATGCACCCTGGATAATGCCACGCACACAACATGAAGAGCACTTTCACAGGCTCTTCCAGCGCAACGACAATCCAACGGCTGTGACCTGTGAACGCCTCCAAACAGACATAACGTGGTGGCTGGCATTAAACTGGCTTTTAATAATATACGTATACGCTGCATGTCGATTGTGTCCTTTCATGCAGAAACACCTCCCGATGACAAGTGCTATTTAGAATTCCGAGGGCCGGCACTATTTGACAGGCAGTAGCGACAGCGCATGAGGTTTAGAATACCATGAATTTCAGCTAGCTCACGTAACGTAACAACAGTTCATGAAAAATGTTCACAGGCACAGCAAAATTTAGCAATAACGCTGGCTAAAAATAGGGAGTGCTGCCGTTTTATGGCGGCGTGGCAGAACTCATTAGGATGATTAAAATTCACAGTGAGGCATCTGCCCTCCCTAGCGTTGGTGACGCTGTCGTTTCTCTTCCTGGAGCCCAGGTATCGCTTGTAAGCTGAACGAGCTGAACGTTGGAGAAGAGCAGGAGGCGAAAAAAAAGAAAGAAAATCCAGATAAGGAGTCTGACCTTCCCACTTCCCACTTAGCTGTGCTCGTCTCTCCGCTCTCCTTCACTCTCTCCCCCTCATCCGGGGGTCGGACAAATCCTTTTCTGCGGGGATAAATGGCGCCGCCGTGCCTTAATAGCCCCGGTCCCAAACACTGGCCGGCGATAAATACGAAGAACTTTCCATTTATCTCAGGGAGAAAAGAGCTCCTATTGGAGTCCTTGTAGCCAAAGGCGCATTCCCTTCTCCCAGCGCTCCATCCAGATTTCCCAGTTTGTTCAAGGTGCTGTGCAATGCTAACCAGGACAATTACAAACCAGGACCCCCCCTCTCCCCCCCGCCTCCACCAGCTCCCCCTTGTCCCCCTGTGTCAGCACTGAAGGTGATGCTACAGACGATATGGGGATGTGTGTGTGTGTGTATGTGTGTGTGCATGTGTGTGTTGGGTGGGGGTGTGAGGCGGCTGTTATAGCGTTCTGATGAAAGGTTGAAATAAAGTACCCTTAGTGCCTGGAGACAGACACTGACACTAATACAAGGAATTGTCATCCCTATCTGCCCAGTATAACAATAATCACATACAGGCTGTAGAGCGGCAATAGGAGTGGTTTATATAAATACAAATGCTGGACATCTAACCTCGAGAAATTCCTTTATTTTGCCCTTGGGTACAAGACACCTCCCATTGTGGCAACTTTGGAGCTGCTTATTTCTCCTTTCTGTATATATATTTTTTCTTTGATAAGACACACAATGCAGAGTGCTCCACAGAGCTACGGTCCTCCATGAAAAGAAAGAGGTGGTTTAAATAGAACATTCCACCAAACATTCCCCCTAACATGTCAATCTCATTTCAGGCTAGGTCACCAAGTCAACATACATAGCTCTCATACGTCACTATATGTAGTTTGCAAGCACTGGCCTCTGTGAGATGAGGACTTACATTTAATTGGAACATTTTTACACATATTTCAACCAGACTTCTCGGCCTTGTCTGTCCTTCATTATAATGAAAAGCCTTTCAACTTGACCATTTTTAGTGAACATTTCCAATGTTGTGTATAGCGCTTAAATCGTTCTCAGAACAACTGAATGGATTGGCATGACGTTTGGCAAGCATCTTTGTGCAAACGTTCTCAAAATGATTTATTAAAACCTATGACGGATAATGTGGCTGCCACGAGCTAATCAATTTTAAGGTATTCATTTGGATAACAGGGCCACTTTCGCTGGAACTACATCATATCCCCGCATAATATTGTTTCTCCCTGCAGGTGACCGGAACATGATCAAAACCCTCTCGACCAATCAGAATTGAGTATTTACCCAAACCATGGCATAAGCTGGCATTAATGAACAGCAGGCCATGGGCAATGGAGGAATAACCGCACACCTCCGGAGTGTGCTAAGGCACGAGGCCGCAAACCGCATGAAATAACTGCAACCCTGGAGGTGTGCAGTTATTCCCCAATAACCCATAGACTGGAGTCCATCAATGTGCATCAAACAATTTTTTTGGTCATGTTAAAAAAAAAAACCCTCACTCACCAAGTAGGTTTTTCAGAACCTAGTTTACGCTCAAGATTCAATTGATGTATTTTGACATCGGTTCTGAACATTTCAGAGGTCGACTCCCATTTCCCATCGAATGCTCTTACCGCTAGACCACGCGGGAGGCCCCCTGTAGTAGTGTTTAATTAACTATCATGCCGTTGTTTGTAAGTTTGTATTATGTATTTTATTTGTATGTAATAATACTCTGCCAGCCACCATAGACACAGCATCTACCAGATTGAGAAATGATTAATAATCTTAGAATAGTATAAACTAGAGTAGCCTAAACATAACATCTGGTGTTAACAGCAACACCCTACCATGATCCTTTTTGCCAGGACAAAAGCGCTTGATAGATTCGGCAGTTTTTTTTCTCCCTTTGAGCCCTTTCAATGAGAGTACAGTACAACCTAATTTAAATGTACAGTACAAGTATGCAGAACCCGAGCCAGGGAGCCAAGAGCTGACAGTCAAATAAAAAACAACAAAGCGCGAAAGTGATTCCCGCAAATCCCCCCCCACAAAGGAGACGGAAAAGAAACACTGATCCAGGATCAGGAGCGGGGATCTTAGATTCCGGTGTCTGAGGCCCTCTTCTTAGCGGCGTCTCCCGGCGTGGACGGCCTTGCTCAGCTCCCACGTCAAGACAATCAAGACAAAACCGGCCATTGTGCCGTGCTGCAGAATGCCTCTTGTGCCCGCAGACAATGAGCGGTGAAGTTCATTGCGAGGATTGAGAGCAGCCACAGAGCGCTTTTTCAAAGACGCTTAGTCCTGAGCTGTTTAAGGGGCCAAGCCAATCAGAGAACACATGGCTCCTCTTCTTAGGATGGGCTCTCAGATTGTGTGCGAAAGGATGACGCTGTGATCCCAATTCAAGGCCGTCTCTTACAGTGATCTTGTGTTTGTTGAACGAGCCTTCTCCGACGCCACCCCCAGCCCTCCAAAAAAAAAAAAGAAATCATAAAGCCTGTTTTCTGTGTCTTCGGAAAAGCCTTGGCTACTTTGTCAAGCTCAATCGCTACTCCCTTGGACAAAAAAAATCGGTTTTGTTAACAGAATGCATCTATAGGATAGTGAATGGCTATAATTCTGAGTGGAGGGGATTTATGGCAATGCTGCTCTTTGCATGTCAGTAAATAAACGTCGCTAAGCTATTGAGACAACCAAGCTGAAGCGATTTTATTTCGGCATTACTTCCTGTTGGGTTTACATACTGAAAGGCCTGACTGGATTTAAACAGAAAATAAACATCTCTCCTCCTTTATCTTATTATGTCTATTTTTAATTCCTGTTCAATGGTTAATATTGCTGGCAAAATGGAAGATCTTCCTGGACTGGAAGAATTAAAACGGTTAAAATCACAGAAGGAAAACAAAAGTAGCCCACCCCCAACATGTTCAAAATGACTAAAAAAATTATTTTTGTTTACCACTGTTTGTTATGTACCATACATTAGGCTTTATAATATATTTATGTACATACACATATATATATATATACGTATGTAGTATAATACCTCCCTAAACCTTGCGGCACCTTTCCGTGGCCTAGGCACGCCGTTCCACGGTCGCAGTCAACCGCGACAGCGCTCTCTGTTGAACGGCTTGTGTGAGATAGCGGACCTCTGGTGTCAGTGACTCTCTCACAGGTCCCCCTCTGGCAGAAGGGAAACGGAGGAAGAAACAGCCTGCGGAGAAAGGAGCAGGCAGGAGGGAACTGACACTGGGCCTGGCTCTGAGCCAGGGCCAGCCTCCCCTCGTCTAACGCGCGGCGGGGGGATTTATTTAAACGGTGAGACGAGAGGACGGCTTCACTGTGCTGGATTAATTCCTGCTCTTTATTCGGGAAATAAAGGAGACTTTGAGTTATTAGGAGATAGCGGGATTAGAGCCGTCTCTCTCCAACCCCAATCTACGCTCACTTTTAATTTCCACTTCATTAGAATTCTTTTTGAAGTATTTTAATGTGGACAAAAGGAGAGAGAGAGAGAGAGAGAGAGAGAGAGAGAGAGAGAGAGAGAGAGAGAGAGAGAGAGAGAGAGAGAGAGAGAGCAAAGCGAGAGAGAGAAAGCCGGGCAATATTAAATATCATTTAAACTGTATCAAATAGAAGCCCGGACCCCCATTTATATATTTTTATTCATAGCTATATTGATCCTCCCCTTCCTGCTACTCAATTATCAACTATTATTGTAGGGTCAGCCGAGTGCAGAGAGGCCGATTTGAAAGCGAAACGGCTTCTATCTTCCGTTCATTCTTAGGCTACACTCTGCGCCAGGGTGTCTCTCTCTGTAGAGCGGCACCACTCAAAATATCCTCAAATAAGGGTTGGCCACCTCACTCGCCGAGGAGTGTGCTACTGCTGATTGGTCGGAACCCACTGAGTGGAGGAGGCGTGCGAGTCCAGAGGGAGGAAACCCGGGGTCAGAGAGCGTGGGCTTTAATGTCTTTCAAAGCCACCTCCCCTGGTGTTTCTACACTGGATTATGCTACATGTTTGTCCTTTGATTTTGTAGAGCATCTTCGGGCTACTGAAAAGAGCTATATCAACAAAATGCAGTATTATTATTATTACTATTACTATATGAACAATGATGCATGCAGCCATTTGTTTGGAAAGGAAAAACAAATGTAATAAGCCTTGACTGATAAATCATGCAGCAATTTTAGTTTCAGTATGCAAATATAATAGGCATATACGGTAGTAGCTTCTCACTCAGGTTGGTGATTGGGGGCATTGCCCGCCCAAGCAGACTGCTGTGTACTGCTTATGCAAAATAATTGTCTAAAGTGGAAAATGCGTAACCAATTGTCAGTTTTTTCAGCTTTATTTGAAGTTGAGAATACATCAATGTAACAAATATTTAAAAGGAGCAATTTGATTATAAAATGTAATAAAATGCACAGTAATTACAAACGTGTCACGACTGAAATAATATTACTTCAGTGCCGGAAAGTTGTGGTTGGTCCAAACATTGTTAAACGAGACCCCCCCCCCATACATAATTCATGAAAACTGAGCGAAATTGTTTTCTTTTTGTGCTCAACGCAGCCCCAGCGTGAAAACCAAACGCCCGCCCCTTAGATTCATTCTGCCTCCGACCCTGTTCTCACTCCTCAAAATGATATGTTAAAAGCACAGTAAAAAAAAAAAGACTTACTTGCTCTGTTGGGACCAATATACAGTGCGTTCTGTCAGCGTCTGAATAAGGTTGAGTTTGGCCGAGGGAATGATCTGTCAAACAACTGGACTATAATCTCTGACAATTCTCCTTTATGTGGAAGGATTACTGCTCAGAGTGTGACTGCATATTTACAACCCCTATAGTTACTCACCACAGCCACTCCTGAGAGGGCCAAGTCACGGCTAAGCCACATTTAGCATATGTGATAAAGCTCAGGTTTAGAGCCATTGGATATAATGTGACATGGGCTATTTGAACTGGGAGTTTACATAACAACTCGCCTGCGTGGATTACCTGTGTACACTCGAGATTTCTGCGCCGTGTTTGCTTATGTAAAGAGGGCTTTGCGTGCCTCTCCCGAAGGATGAGTTGCACTACGTGTCTCCGGCGCTAACAAGCCACCGTCGCTATGCTGACTTGTCCTTGTTGCTTTCCACGGCTGCCTTTATTTTTCTTTGTGTGTATGTATGTGTGTGTGTGGGTGTGTTTGGGAGGGCATTTGCACTTTGGAGCGATAGGCTGAGTGTGTGGAGCAAATTTAAATAAAGTTAAATGCATTTCCACAGGATTATCATCACGAGAGCAGAGGTCTGACAGACTACCTCCCCTTCTTCAGTAATTGCAGCATATCATCCAGCCTTCAGGAACACATACATATGCCTCTCACGCTCTGCACAACGGCAGGTAGAAGAATGACATGGCATGGTTTTTACGCTTTTTGTGGCTATACGTACTTATCAACACAATACAAAATGGACGTGTTTTCCTCTTTGCCCTGCTCTGATTTTCATATTCAATCGTTTATAAAGGCCCAGAAGTCGTATCTGGTGGGGTCTCTTCTGTCATTTTCTCACAGATGTTAAAAAACAAATAAAATCATTGAAAACAAAAGTAGCTGAGCTGGTAAAGGCTCTCGCTATAAGTACAGGCTAGGCCCAGTGGTCACAGGTTCAAGCCTCTGCTATGTCATTAGCCAACTAGACCAGCAGTCTCCGGTGGCAGGGCTCAAATGACTCGCTTGCTAGGTGTAGGGCAAGCTTTTGGCCATGGTTTCTCCAGTTATTACATTCGTTCTCCCAACAATGCGCCACGTGCCCCCAGTCTACCAGTTGTCATCAGTGGGAGACACAGCAGGCTCTTCTGTAGTACAGTGTGGTCTGTGGGGGTGTGAAATAGACACGGGCTTGCAGGTGAGTGCATTGGAGGACTGCATGTGCTTTAGCTGAAAAGGAGTAAAACAAACACGGAGGACGGAGTGCTTTTCACGCGAGCGTCTGTGTTATCGCTCCCCATCAAGACCGAGTGTTTGATTTAAAGGCTGACAACACGGGCCTGTGTCTAGGTTTTGTTATTGAAATAAAGCCCCCCTCCCTCTGCAGTCCTGACCCATATTAAACAAGTGTATCTTCAGAAACACGCCAGCTTCTTATGGTAATGATCAGTGCGCTGTGGGGCCCCCTCGGGACGTCCCGCTCTGCCCATGCGAGGAGAGGACCGCCCCCTTCCGGGGCTCTAATTAAACCCGCCCTGACATGTCACAGCGGGGTCGGAGACGGGGCCGCTGTGAAGAGAGGCTTGGGGGTGGGAGGTGACTGGTTAAACGGCTAGCGTGTCTTTACGTAGCGGTCACCACGGCCTCACATCGGGAGACTTGCCTGTCACTGATTGTGACTTTCACTGATGTCAGTTTGAAATGATTTAAACTTCAACTTGGACATGATGTTTTTTAGATGCAGTCCTTCATTTGAACCCAAGCACAAGCGCACAGACACATGCACATGCCTTTGTGCCGCAGTGTTTAAACTGGTCTTTCTTCGGCTTCCAGTTATTGTTAACCCTACATCAAAAAAAAATGTTTTAATGCGGTAAATTAAAAATATATAAACCGTTACCCTAGTAAAATGTCTAAATAACCCATATTAAATCATATATGTTTTGACACCTCCCTCGCTTTTCACAACCCTGGTAGGTAGGTAGCTGTTATTAGCTAGCTAGCTACACGGCATAAATCTCCGTTTGCAGTAACTTATAAAACTTGCGATGTCCAATGCTAATTCCGATGCCGAGGCGGTCTGTAATCACAAATTATATCCCCCCAAAAAGCGAACTCGTTCATCCATGTGGACTCACTTTGGATTCAGAACAAAGATGGTGTTGTTGTTGAGAATGGATTTCCCATCTGTAGAGAATGTGGGAAATATGTAATGGCCAAAGGAGGAAACACGTCAACCCTTGAATTCCACCTGTTATGCCACAATGGAAAAAGTGAGTAGCTAAATATAGTACTAGATCCAATAAGCTGATAACGCGATAAATGTTTAATAATTCGCAAAGTGAATGATTTAAATTGATTTAAACATACAATTACAAGCAGTGAACTAATTTATATTCAGTTGAATTTTTTATTTTATTTTTCAATTAAAATGGTATATAAATCTGCAAAGAGACATACAATAAACAGATCGAGTTGTAAACTTTGTGTGATACTTTTTTTTTGCTTAAAAACTGATACCGTGATATACCGAAAACCGTGATATTGTGTAGTACGATTATCATAGTGTGAAAATGTCATACCGTCACAGCCCTAGTCACAATTTAGTTTACAAGACCAAAACCAATGTGAAACTAAAACACTCAGAGGTATGTCATAACATATACTGTGCACTTATGCCATAGTAATAAATAAGTGCCAAGACTGTGGCTCAACAGAAGACTGGTGACTGGGTCTCTATGATCAGTCACACACTCCAAGGATATAATATTGTGATGAGATATCAGACATCATGAGAGACAGACTCCCCCCCCCCCCGCCCCCCCAACTGTAAGTTATTTTGGATAATCAAATTTTGTGATTTATGTCTTTATTTATTTATACCAGTCTGTTTACCAAAAATTTGCAAATGAAAAAGACTGTCACAGGGGGTGTTTTCAATACCAAGATATAACTACTACAGAATACCACAGAAATAATTAAAACTGTTTATTTACATAACCAACTTCCAGACTGGAACCACTCTAGAAAGCGGCGAAGGGAATGAATAATATATTAAAGACTGACGGGAGAAAAAAAAACAAGAACATTGTCAAACTCTGGGTTGTAACAATCTGTGATAAAAATCACCTATTTAAACAAACCTAATGCTTGACTGCTTGTCTTGGCTGCATTTCATACATAAAATATGTTCAGTCACTGATAGTGCCCTTATCTTAGGGAATAGGCAGGCGAAATTCGCAGCCTGGGCCCTGTGCGGGATTGTTTGCGGCGACTGATAGTGGCCCAGGCCCTAAGATGTGCACAAGATTGCGACTGTCTGTCAGGCAGGCGGACGGGGGCGAGTCAAGGGGAGAGCAGAGTGCGGAGCGACAATCCCGGTGGCTGGAGTGCTTTGGGGGATGGGATGGGTAGCCGGGAGGCCACGCCCCAGGAAGGGGTACTCTTCACACGGGCTGCTTGTAGGTCACTCAGGAGAGGCCCGTTTGGCAGGCGGACACAGACGATCAAGCAAACGCTGGCGGCCGAGCGCTCCTGATGAGCGGTGGATCCGGAACGCAAAAAGTGTGAATATTTTGCTCACATCAGTTAGTCTTTCGGTTCGGCAAGATGGTCAAGACACGAGACTCGAGTTTTGAGACCTTTGAGATCCGTTACCTCTTGCGGGCTGTCTGTCACCCAATCAGAGCTCTCCTTTAATTTGGTCGACCATTTGGTCATGTGCCTACGCTGGTGGCGGAAGAGGGCTTTGAGACTGATTACCTTGCAGGAAGGCTTACAGCGGGTTGAGCTTTCAAAGCTAAGTGCTCTCAACTCAGCACCGGGCAGTGAGGAGAAGTGAGAGGTATAGAACTGGGAGTGGCAGGATGTTCCTCGCCAGTAAACAGCCAGTGAAGATCAACAGTTATGAGATGCGATCTATGAGCTTTCTCGCACACGTGCAGTTCTCATTCTGGACCGACGACTGCCCATTTGACAGGCATCAAGTGTCTCACACAGTGCTGACAGCAAAGTCAATATTTATGACTTTCCATTCCAAACACGAAGAGATATCTATGAAGGACTAATATTCCATCATATTTTCCTGTGGTTTCTAATTTGATTGTGCAGGTGATTGAATAGTGGTTTGGACATTTGTTTTGTTTTAGCAGATTTTTTTGTGTGGTGTACTGAGGCGCTTGCTTTTAACAAATTGGAAATTCAGATTACTATTCAACATAATTATGATGAATTTGCTTTGAAATGATTTTATTTTTTGCTTTGCTGATTTTCCAATAACAAAATACACTGTAAACACCAAACCAGTATATTTTAACTTTTCTAAAAGTAGATAATTCTCTACTACTGTCTAAAGTAGATAACTGTTAATAGATGTGAGACAGATTATATTGATCACTTAATCAAACTACTGTAATTAATTAAGAGTTTTAATTACAACAATACATACAGCAGGTCTCCAGGACCAGAATGGGAAACTGCTGATCTAACACATGATGAATTGTAGAGTGATTATGCTGATCCAGCTCAGAGAGTCCACTGTAATTTGTCAGGAACAAATCCAATCACTTTTAAAGTACATTGTGTTAATAACTGCGTTGCTAAATATTGTAAATATTGCGTTAGAGAATTATGCTAGGGAGAGATCATGTTGACCAAGCTTTATATTATAAGAACTTGTAGTACCTTAAATATTATGAACAGAATGTAATTTTCTATATGTTCAGATCCACTTTCACAGAGGAATTGCAGAATGCAATAGACATTCTCTATGCAGGAAGTGACAAACTGTATTTAAGTAACTTCTAAGAATTTAAAGTAAGTTCACTGTAGTTGTATATAACTTAAACCTTGCAATGACATTCGTTTTCATTTTCCCATTTTGTCAATGTTGTTACGATATCAGTTGAAACAGCTTAAAGATAATTTTGATCAGATAAGGACTAAATGCAAACGCCAGCCATCAAAAATCAATGGAATTCTCAGACTCCAGTTTAATTATTTTCTGTGATTAATATTGATTATATAGTAGGGCGCTCTCATGGCACCACTTTGTAGTGCCACTTTTGTAGGCAAAAGAGCTCTGGGGCATTTTCTTTGTAATTCAGGTAGGCAACTGCCAGTGTAGTTATGTACCATCTGACTATATAACCCTTTCTCTTGTCTCACCACGGTATATATATATATATATATATATACACACACACACACACACACACACACACACACACACACACACACACACACACACACACACACACACACACACACACACACACACACACAGTGGGTATAAAAAGTATTCACCCTTTGGCACATTTTACATTTTATTTTCCTACCTCATGGAATGAAATTGTATTTAATTGGGATTTCCTGTCGCTGATGAACACAAAGTACTCTCAATGAATAATCAAATCCCAATTACTGCTGATTTGATAAGTGGTTATGGACTTAAACGAAGGATTGTAGCAACAAAATTAGACCTGTATAAAAAATAATGCTATTTGAATGTAAGTATATGATTCCGACCAATGATTCTTGAAATCGGTGTATTTTCACATCGGGTACAAAGTTACGAACCACCCCCATTCCCAATACGTTCCAACCTCTGAGGTTCTAATGTGCTTATCTCAGGGCTAGGCCGATGAGCTGGATATATACTTACACTAGGACCTACGGAAGGACATGTGGACCAAAGTGCAGTGTGAGAGACTAAAAGCAGGACGTTATTTTTTACTCTTCACCCGGCTGGTCCTGGAGGGAGGACAAGGAGCCGGACCAGACAACTGAGTGATCTATAGTTTTTTGCCTCCACAGATTGTCGGCAGGGTTGCAGAGATTAGCTACATATGGGGTTCTAAGAGCAGCGAATTAGGCCCTTTCTTTAGAGCTGGTGATAAGGCGAAAACGAAGGAAGCCTTCTTATCAGCCCACAGTGCCCCATAAATCACTGTGGCCCTTTCCCTTTGTAGCCCTGGTGGTTCCTATCTGCATTTAGAGCCGGGGGAGATCCCACAACCCTGCAACTATTGCACCGTTTGCCTCCTAATGCCTCTCCTGTACCGGGGCAAGAGCACGGGCTCAGTGCTGCCTCCATGATCTCTACCTTAAATCTTCTTCAAAAGATCAGACAAGGACAACCCTCAGAAAGCACCGCTTCAATGAAAATTAGATAAATGGTCAGGAAAGCATTTCTTGCTGTGGATTTTGTCTGGTTTTGTCTCGCTGATGTTGAAGTTGAGTGACATGGCTTTGGCAGAAGGCTTTGGCAACAGTATGTTTAATAAGTTTGATCTAATAAAAAAATTAATTGACGCTGAGTCAGCTGTACGGTTTTGGCATGAGATTTATCTTAAGATTTATGTTTGTGAAGTGCAGGAGTTTACATGCAATGTGAAGACTGGAGGATTCTCAGTACAGACAGCTGAGCGCCGAGAAAGTTCGACTTTAAACCACTGAAGAGAGATTTTCTTCATTACTCATTACTTGTGCAAGAGTTTGTCATTAATTTGCGTGACAGCAGGACTGACGATGACGTCTTCGCACGCCGTGTGACAAAACCGGGAGGAACAGAACAGCGGGACTCGAACGAAAATAATAAACACATTTTCGCTTTTGCTTTTAACTTTTCAGCCGTTCTCTCTCTCAGTCGGTTCGGGTTTCTCTCCTCCCAGGGTTTTCCTCCCGTTTCCAGCCACCTACTGAGAGAGCAGAGCAGCCTTAAGCGCACAGGTACAATTAGATAACGGCGCACACCCGTGTGCCATGGCCGCCCTGCCAGTAAGCGTGGCCGTCAATCACCCCGATTCCCCTGTTCCAACCGATGCCTTCCACAGATGTGTACCGAACAAAAAAAAAGTAACAACCGTAAGTGTAATTCCACAGTCGAGGCACAACCGCAAAGTGAGGGAATTGAACCTCCCTTTGGACAGAGCTCCACACACATACCTCCTTCTCCCTCCTCAGTCCCTGGGGACCGTAAGAACCCCGTGGCTCTGTGTAACATACTCTGCGGATGTCCAAAAAAAAACGGGCGAAAGAGGGATGACTGCGAAAGGGGGCAGGGTGAGTGCAGAGCAAACCTAACCGGCACGAGATTAGGGCCTGAGCATTTATCTCGACTTGTAAATGAATGGCCAGAGTTGTTATTGCCAGACCAGGGTATTGGAACAAGAGGCTTAAGATGCTATCAGAGCACACGGCGCCTGCAGGCTGGCGGAAGATAATTGGCCTATAAAAAAATGTTGACAAACAATCCAGCCCTCATTAAGCGTCAATTATATGCAAAGCCGCTCGTTTTCCCTGACCTGCAAATATCAGGCTTCTGTGACCTCTGGGGTTTGGCCTTCCTTATCAAGGTCGAACCCTTGACTCTCTTTCTCTCTCTCTCCCTCTCTGTCTCCCTCTCTCTCTCTCTCTCTCTCTCTCTCTCTCTCTTTACTGACTTGGACTTGGATGTTCATCGATGGACGTGTTGTTGTTTTCATTACGAACACCTGCTGCAGCCTATTGAGCTTTTCATGAGCCTTTCACCCCAGTATCACAACTATGATCACACCAACCACAAGGGTGTGGACTCATTGCAATTACATTACATGAAAACCTTGAAAACCCAATCAAATAACTATTATTTTGAATATTCAAATGATTTTGTCGTATTAAACACTGCTATACGATAGAGGCACCGTTTAAAAAAATCAATTTCAGCACAATATACTGCTGTCTTTTGACTCTGCTTGGACTAAGCTTGCTCTTCAGTAGACTGAGATCATTTGGCATAGAATGTGGGCCAGTAGGGAGCCCTCTTCAATGAGAACCAAGTGAATTCAGAATGCCCCGGTACAGTCATGGGGCCACTGTGCTGTTGGAAGTGCCATCCTTTGGATATGATGTTACACTGTGGTACCGACTCATTGTGGTCATTAAAGATCCCAAGACTTTTCGAAAGAGAAGGGGAGTTAATGATCATCCCTCTTATTGTTGGCTACACAATCTCTTCCATTCCCCACCCACCTTTGTTCCAACCAGGCCATCACTGCAAAAGATAACTAGAGTTGACCTAACCAGTTAAGGGCCATTCCCACCAGAACAGATAACTATGACAATAACTATGACATATAAGAACAGCTATAAATTGCTGTTTTGCATCTACACCAAGAACATTGTAATCATTATTATACACACGTCAGTCAACAATAAGCACTGATGAATGTGCTTCAGTTGGATGATTGTGTAAAGCAGTGGTACTCAGACTGCGCCTCTTTGATGACTATGCTGCGGCTCTTTTTTAACCAAATATTTCACCAGATATCGCCCGAGACACTTATAGCAGTAACGTTAATAATCAAATTTCCCAATAGGTAGTTTACATATGATGTCACGTCTCTTCGCCACAGTGGCGCAAACTCCATATAGCGGTCAAGTAAACACAAGAGTAGTTGAGTCAAGGCATAGTCACACACAAAAATGCCGTATGGTTGTGTTGTGTATGGTTGTTCGAGTCGATCTAACTGAGAAAGAAACAGAAGTTTTTATTGAGTACCAAAAAAAAAAGTAATAAAAAACTGCAAAGGATGACATCGATAAGAGTATGATTGGTTCCCAGAGTTAGGGACTTGAGTTTTAGCTCAGCTAGCTTTATCTTATCACTGTGTTGTGCATCCACAAGCATTATTTGCTCAGTTTAAGTCAATGAATGATATGATGGCAAATGTAATCGAATTGGTGAACTACGTAAGGGCCTGTGCAAGAAACCACCAGAATTTTTTACTTCTGTGTTATGGATTCGGCACGCAATATGGGGATTTGGTGTTACACAGAGAAATATGATGGCTATCTAAAGGACGCGTGCTTGCCCATTTCATCGACCTGCTTGAACCACTGAAAGCATTCATTGCTTAGGAAGATTTTCCTTTCTGGATGATGAAGAATGAGTGCTTTTTCTTTCATCCATTTGCGACATTACGCAGTATTTGAATGATTTGAACGTCAAGATGCAGGGCAGCAACAAAACAGTTTAAGAACTTTATACAGCTGTCAGAACATTTTCTGACAAATTGAATGCACTTCACTGAAGTGTCAGCGGGGGAGATTACCACTTTTTCCCCAATGTGCAGAAAGTGGTGACCGCAGATGCGGATGGGGTCCCTTCCTGTCAACCACAGTTCTGCAATGTGTTAACTGAGCTCAAAGAAAAATACGGGCCAAGATTCAATGATTTCAAGAAGGGAGGCAACATTTTTCTCCTGGCAACTTTGGTTATAAAACTTTTGTACATAAAACCCAATACTAAGTCTCTTTCTCTCTCTCTCCTTCCTGTTCCGAAATAAAATGTGAAATAAAAATGTGAATTGCATAACACTACACGATTACAATTTGTCACTCCACGTAAATTGCCTCTTTGTAGCCTTATTATTTTAGGTTGGTTTAAAAGGTTGGGTGAGGAAAAGGGCATGTTTTTGTAATGTGGCTCTTTAAAAAAAAGTCCATGTGGCTCCTGAGTTGGCCAAGTCTGAGTACCACTGGTGTAAAGGTAATGATGCCATTTGGATAACCTGGGTGTGATGTAGGGCTGCCTCCAAATGCAGAGGTTGCATTAGCATGGAAAAGCTGTGAGAACTGTTCTTGGTGAATCCCAACAGTGAATGTTGGGGTTTTTTTGCCTACGTTTTAAAAGAAATATATTTTTATGCACTCATGCTCATCATTCAGTATCTTAAGCCTGCGATATCTTAAGCGACTCTTTCATGCTTTTCAAGAATAATAGAAGGATGTACACTCGCAGCAAAATCTGTTTTGTTAAAACACTTTAATCAAGAGCTTGGGTTGTACTCTTTTCAATGTGCAATCTGTAATATAAATGTATGACTGTTTCACAATTGGTATTACATTTGACATAATCACTATTTGTGGGTCCAGTAGATCTTTTACTGTTCCCTTTTTTTAATAATAAAAAAAGTCTTAATCTATATCCACTTTCACTGCTGGGGTTTCTGGCTAAATGCACATTTTAACCCAACGTTTCGGGAATCTGGCTCTGTGCTATAACACCCCGCTTTCGAAGGCCAGGTGAAACAGACTGGAGAGCAGGCAATTTTATCGTTCAGTGGTAGCTTTAATTGTGATGAGAAGGATTATGTATATTTCTCTAGGCCTCTGTGACAATACATAATTCAAAGTGACTGGGCAACGGAACAGGAATACGTGTCAACTGGGGGTTAATGTTCTGTTCCCCCATAAGCATTTGTTACACACAGTAGTATGCGCAGAGCACGTTTGTTCTATTCGTGAAATGATCCCCAAATCCAAAATAAACAGGTCGCAAACCCTGAGCAGTGGAATGGCCGTGGGCTTGCTGGTGTTCAATCGATGCTGCACAGATGTATCTATCTTAATACTGTAGAGATTGCCTGGCATTGCGGAAACAGTGTTACAGGACAAGAACTCCAGATGAAAACAAGTCTGATATCTTCCTTTCCCCAGGAAGTCACCTGACCTGCTGAGCAGGCCTCATCTTGCCAATGCATCATTACACTTTACATTTTAAGCATTTAGCAGACACTCTTATCCAGAGCGACTTACAAGATGTGCATTAATACATGGTAGGAACAATCATAGTTTGCGCAAGAGATCAGTGCAGTAATACAGCGATAGACATCGTTGTAGGCAGCTGCATACCATACCTGTAACACTGGGAAGGAAAAGGTTAGTCTTTTTTTTTGTCCACAAAATGCAATGCATCGTGTGGGCAAGCGGTCTGTAGGACCACGGGCTCACCTCACTGAAATGGAAGGCAGTGAGGTGTGCTGAAATCCTCTCTGTAGGGCCCTTATAAATGGCCTGAGCAAGACCATGAAATCCTCTATTTCAACATGCCCTATCACTACGGAATGAACTTTGTTCATTCTTAGGAGCCTCGGTCCCTCATCACATCCAACCCTCTGCAGTCACTTTATAGAATGCATTCATGTTGGAATGTGCCCTTGCATTGGAGTCGAGGCACGCTGTTTGATGAGATCTTTTTAAATTATGGAAGTACAGAAGCACAAATTAGAGGTGACTCTAATTTTAAAAAGCTTGGATGTGTTCCTTGTTTTTTAAATTTAAATCAGTCGAACAGGTAGGAAGGCAGGACAGGATGATTTTTATGAAGAAAAAACAATAAGTAAAACTAATTATCGCTGAAAGTGAGTCCTCAAAGTGCATATCAAAAGGGAGACTTTATGGCAGTCATGCTTATTTAACAAGTGGAATAGGCAATTTCGCAGTGAATCAGAGAAGTATGGGGGCATATAAAGTTCCAAAGAACTGATGGTGTGTGCTCTGTGAGGGGAAGAAATACATAAAATTGACCATGAAATCCAGGAGTGGGATTCAATTTTCTGGAAGAGAAAAAATTTATTATAGGTACAATTATTTTAAACGTCTTTGTAAAAATACCAAGGTTCATTTGTACGTCAGTTAAATAGGTAAATAGGTGTTATAATCTGAGGTGACAGGAAGAAAGAAACCCCGGCAGACAGATCTGAAGTTTCAAACGGCGTTAAGCATATCATGCAGTATTGTATTCTTTTATCAAAGGTTATTCCAAAATTGCTGTTTGAAACACATTAGACACCTCTGTCACAAAGAGGTCTTCTGGGTAGTAATGTGGCCTGGTGATTCAGCCGAGACAGGTGTATAATACAATAATACAAACAAATGCAACAAAAGAGTGCTTTGACTATAGTCCTGGTAAACTATTTCATGCAATATTTCTCCTTGTTTACAAATTCCCAGTATCGGTGTGAAATTGATATTGAATCCTCCCTGTGGCCTTTTTTTGACTCAAAAGATTAAATCTCTCAATAGATTGA